>CAIGQS010000151.1:0-124142 GCA_903798195.1 Danio kyathit
TTAGCAAAGCATACACAGTGCAGTACATAGCGGTACGACGCATGATGTGCCCCACACATGATTTTGGTTCTCGTATATATACACTATGAACAGCAGCTACGCTAATTATTCTCCTTATTCTGTATTTCCACCTGGGGGTACTCATCTCGAGGCCCTCAGACTATGCAGTGCCACTGACGCGATCCGAGACCAGCGACGAGATGATCCCAAGGTTTTTCTGGACCAGCCCGTATCCTGAGCAGCTGCTGTGGTGGTCATCGTGGAGTGAGAACATGAGACTGACTCCTTTGATGCTCCAAGGACAGACGAGTCTTCGCTGAGGTCCAGCTTCCTGCGCCTAGACTGCAGCTCTGCACAAGACGCTTGGCCATAGGGGAAATGGTCGTGCCCAACTGAGCCTGGTTTCTCTCGAGGTTTTTTAAATCTTCGCTTTCGCCAATTGGTGAAGTTTTTTCCTCGCTGCTGTCGCCACTGGCTTGCATGGTTCGGGATCTGTAGAGCTGCGCATCGATGGATTTTCTATTCAGTGTTTGGACTCTCAGTAGTGATTATTAACCCACACTGAACTGAGCTAAACTGAACTGAGCTTAATCTCTGAAAACTGAACTGACTCTGTTTCAATTCAATATAATCTTCCATGTGAAGCTGCTTTGACACAATCTACATTGTATAAGCGCTATACAAATAAAGATGAATTGAATTTAATTGAATTTCAATGGGTTGCCCTGAGGCGTCATATGGAGATGCTCAAAGCCTCATATAATTACCAAAAGATGTCAACGCAATTTTTTAAACCTAGTTTATGCCTGTTATCGCAGTTTTCTTATTTAAAACTATGTGATTTTTGTTTTGTTCATGAAAAGCGTCTTTAAACAGGGTTGAGACAACTGTAAAAAAGAATACACGGGTCAACGTGACTTCCATTCAACGGTGAGTTTAACATCGCTCAGCTCTTGATCAAACTGCATCACCAATGAGTTCACCGATGAGTTCGACTTCATGAGGCGTGCAACAATACATGGTAGGTTAATGCTGCTTAATGTATTTTTTTTATTGGAGGTTAGTTGGTGTTGATAAATATGTTATCATTTACTTTGTATTGAATGAGTGAAATTGTAGTCGATTGCCCAGTTTAGGGTAAATATGCCTAATAAAACTGATTCATTCATTTTATTTGTTTTTTTTTTACTTAAAAATATTACATTTAAAGTACTACGTTTAAAAAATATTTTAGCTGATGTTTTATTATTCAATTATTCATTGAAGTTGGGGGTCATTGTATGTCGTGATCTATTTTTTACAGTCTATGGTCGCGATCCCAAGGTTCATTGCGATCCCAAGATTCACTGCGGTTTTCCACTCAGTAAGAAGTAAATAAATAAAGACGATTTGTTGATTCAGATTAGGGGTTTGTTTAGAACATTTATAAAAGCAAGGTAGCTATCTCCTGATGCAGTACATGACTGCAGACTTGATATAAATAAAGCATGTACTGTAACTAGCAACGTTATCAAATCACATCCAAGTTCATTTATTTCAAAAAATATTTTTTGCCACATATAGTCATGCATAGCTCAGAACAATATAGTTATACATTTTAAGATGAGGAACAGTTACCAGATTGTTGTTTTCCACAACAGTAATCATCCAAAATCTATATACATGATGCAGATAAATGAATATGCACTGTATATAGACACTGGATTACAAGTCCAATGTATTTATTGGAAAACAGTAGAAAAATCTGCAAATAAGTGGGTTGCAGACATAATTACTCATCTGTCTTCCACACTTGTAGCAATAGAATGCAGAGGCCATATAAATTCATCTTGACTAAGGGTAAGGTTTTTGTCCAGAATTAGTCATTATTTAAAATCATTGAATATTCTTTGTTAATATGTACAGATTTGAAAATAATGTACTTTCTTTTAATAAAGATCTCTTCACAGCACAGCATCTGAACAGTCACAACCTCACAGAGCAGCACAACTACCCCACTCAGGATCAGTGTAATGGTGCCATTTTGAAGCTGGAACCTCATCTTGTGTACAGAAAAGGCAGAGTTGACTGGTTGTCTTGCATTGTGTGGTAAGTCATAGTTTTATTAATTGTTTAATTTCATTGCAACACTAAGTTGTCCATTCTGTGGCCAATATGATATAAAGGGCATAAAATGGGACTGATGTGATCATTGTTTTGATTTCTAATTAAGTACTCAAGGGGCTACACACAAGTTAGCTACATTGAGTAGGACTTATCTTTCAGTATACTCTTAAAGAGATACTTCACCCAAAAATGAAAATTCTGTCATTAATGACTCATCCTTCACTTGTTCCAAATGTGTCTGAGTTGCTTTCTTCAGTTAAACACACAAAAAAGATATTTTAAAGAAAAATGAAAACCTGTAAACATTGACTTAGTATTTGTTTTTTTCCTACTATGGATGTCAGGGGTTTCAGGTTTTCAGCTTTCTTCAAAAAGCTTCCTTTGCGTTCAACACAAAGAAACTTGCAAGTTTTATAAAAAAAGGTTTACAACCACCTGAGGGAGAGTAAGTACTGAACTATTCCTTTAACCCAAACTAGTTGACTTTACTAGAAAATTGTATAGAAACCCATTGCCTTAGACCCCTTACAATATATACAAGGTAAAATTTAACAGCCCTACTTGAATTAACATATTACTGTAAGTCATAATATTTTAAAGGTTCTGAGTTAACTCAAGTAGGGCTGTTTAGTTTCATCTTGTGTAACATAAGTGGTTAAGGCAACAGGTTTCTATGCAGTTTTCTAATAAAGTCAACTAGTTTGGGTTAAGAGTGTGATGGGTTACACTAATAGCAGTGAATCATGCAGGCATAAAATAAATGTTTAGCCATGTACAGTATTTTTAGGGTGGAGCTCTGTATGCTGTCGTAGTTTTCAAAGAATTGATTAGTCAAACTGTGTGTTTTAAAAAGCAAGAAGTGATCAGTGCAGTCACTATCGTCATCTCTGAGTATGTAGAACTGTCAGATCTGCTTGAAATACATGAAAACATGCTGAAACTGTTTAACTTATTCAAGCAGTTAATTCAAGATTGCCAGGTTTAATGACACTTTACAGATATAAATAAATATCACTGAACTTTCTAAATCAAACCTAACAATCATCTTGATTCTTTGTTCTTTAATGATATTGTGCACTTCTGATACTCTACAGTGGCAAAACCTGGGATAACACATGGGAGCCTTCCAGGAATTCCCGACACTTTACTCCCAAGTCTCCTCATGCCAACCAGCTTGCAATATGGCAGTCTAGTCACCATAAACACCTGGACTCGCCAAGCACACTTTGGTTCTCAGTGTTTTGTAAAAATGTTTTTACTATTCTTCAGTAAGTACTTGAATATGTTTTTGAATAGTGTCATAGCTTTTAGGCACTTTTGATGTTTAAGTTCAGAAAGTTGTCATTATAAACATAATTTGCATTTGTCATGAACTTGACTTGTTGTTGTGAAAGCTGTTTGTTATAATGGCATTTCCAAAGGCATCATTTGAAAATAATTTTTTCAGTGCAGTTTTACTTCAGCTTGACACACCAGATGTGAAATGAATAAATACCACAAAATAAATATAATTATAATAATAATACAAAATATACATTTCCTTCAATTATAATTGTTTTAACCATTTATATATGAATGGTAATAAAATATTGCAATAAAAAGTTATAAATTATAGTTTTTTGGTGTTTGCATGTTTGTGTAATTTATTTTTTGTGGTATTATAAATACATTATAAATATATTTCATAAAAAATGTGTTGTGTTTATTTGCATACTCATTTACAATGAACTACTATTTTTACTATTTAGTGGGCACTTAATTTGTCACCAAGTTTGACATATCGTCACCTTAGAATTATATCTGCGTTCTTAAAGATTTTGAGACATTGAGCTTCAAAGTTTTTGCATTCCATAGCAAACAGTATGTGTGTAACATTTTTTTAAATTGTAAACAACTTATAAAAAAACATTCCATAATGTAAATAAGTTGTCACTTAATGAGAATATGTCAATAACTCAATTTTGACAAAAATGTCAGATAGAACATTATAATTCTAAGGGGTTGGGTGATGATATATTTATATTTGTATACCTACAGGATGCAGGGTTCATTTACAGGAAATGCTGAACTATATATGTTTTCAAACATGACATTTATTATTTTATTATTCATTTCAAATTTAGTATACAGCCTATGATCTGGTTTCACTGTGATCATTTTCCACATCAGGTTACCCCCACAAAGGAATTTGTCACTGTAAATATACATTTATATTTTTAATAAGATATAATAATTAACATGTAATATTAACATGAATTTTAATATTTAAGTTATGAGGTTATTATAATCTACCTTCAGCCGGAAGATTACCAAATAGAGACAACAAGTGTGACGTAGATTGCGACGTTGTGGTTGGACTAAATTTAAAGCCAAATTAAAAGATGCTTTGCCACATTCCTAACAGTGTCCTTTATCAATGAGATATCGCTATGTTTTAAATATTTACCGATTAACCAAGATCGTAACTCCAAACTTAACCCTAACTACACCTTTTAATGAACTACAATTTAAAGCGCCATGTTTTCCCGTCCCATCTATAGAGTGACAAAGGCTTGTGGGTAATGTAGTTTAAAACCTTTTTGTAATAAAATGTAATAAATACTATCTCTAATTAACATAACATAAGATCATAAATAATGTCATAGTTCCTATATTTATGACATATATGAAAGCCAGGCATACATTTGTTATTTTACAATGAGTGTTTTTTTAATCAGCTTTTATTGACTTCCAGTATATACCAGAAAACTATGTCCAACATTATTTATTGAACATAGCATAGGTAATAGTCTTGCAGATTTTCTCTTAAATATCCTAATTTGACTTCGAGTTAGAGCCGTTTGAAAAGTGAACAGTTTTTCTTTTTCCATGGGGATCTACACATCCCCTGGGAGTAGAAGGGCAGTACAACCTATATAGATCATCTTTAACATGGACAACAAATTGTATTGTCACATGTACAGTTGTGTTAAAAAAATAAGCTGTACTACATTAGTATCCTCTTAAATCACTAGTTATTAGCAATATGATATATGTTCCTTGCAAATTATATGAGTAATTGGATTAATTCATTGAATAGTAAGTGTTCAGAATAATATGTGTGGATTTTATGACACTGGATTAATTCTGGAAAAGAAATTGTTCCATTAATGGTCGTGTGATGTTTAATTGTTTACACTTTATTTGAAATATGGTTAAAAGCAATTTTAAAATATGTAAATGTCTATAAATGTAACCTTTTTAAAGGCATTGTATTTGTTTTAAAAACAACTCTTTATCCGAACATTTTTACTTTCTAAATCTTCAACTTGTTTGTGTAACTTCACTTTTAGAAATAAAGGTACGCGACCTGTCACTGGGGTGGTACCTTTTCAAAAAGGTGCATGTTTGTAACTAAAGGGTTCATACTGGTACCTCAAAAGTATATAAAATTTTAAGAGGAACACTTTTGTACATTTTCGGTACTATTATGTACCCTTGAGGCATTAATATGGACCATTTAGGTACAAACTTGTACCATTTGAAAAGGTACCACCCCAGTGACAATGGATGAACTTGTATTTAATCCAGGAAATAATGATTCCACATAATTTCTTTGTCCTACATGTGTCCCTATAATAATCTTTAAACGGTTTTCAGTTATCAACAGCATACTACACTATGATACTGATAAACGTGGCCTTTGATGTCTTTCTTCAGCCAAGGACTAAAGTCTGAAATAAAAATTTCTCCTTTATCAAACCATATTTCTTCAATTAGTATTACGCCATGCAACTTATTGTGTCTTGTGGTGAAACTCAATCTGGATAATTTTGTAGATGCTGCATTTAATTATTGTTTTCATCATGGGTTAATTTGCTAATTATTTTCTTTATTAATCAAATGATTTGTAAGAATTGCTGCATTGTAAGAATCATGAAAATAGTAAGAAATGAGGTTACAATGACGAAAAGATATCTTTACAAATTCTGTGAATAGTTCAACCTCCAAATTATTAAAAATACATATCTAAACTAGAAGTAAAATAATTTTGTGCTGTACTTTATATGCAAGTATAAGCTACTGAGATGTTTTATGTATACAAAAAAAAATCATATTTTATTTTATTTTTTGTTTGTTTTTAAAATGTTTTATTTGGCATTATTTTATTTTCTTGCATTCAATAGAACATTATACAAATAGTTTTTTATTTTATTGTTATTATTATTTTAATTTTCAACAGAACAACAGTGGTACTGGTATCTTGTAACAAGTACAGCAGTTTTTGTTAGACATTTTAACAAATGCATACAAATGTTTCAAAGCAAAAACAAAAATAAAAGAAGATTATAAAACAAATTTAGAAAGACATATACAGTAGTCACTGAGTACCCTCAAGAAAAATCCAGAAGGACCAAATGTGCCAGAACACATAATTTTTCCAGTGGTAGAAGTCTGGTTACCGGTCTCAGCCACATATTGACTGGAGGTATCTGAGCAGTTGACCATAATAATAATAATAATATACATTTTTTGGCCAAGTATATGCAAAAATTCAATACACATTCTTTATCATAAAATTCATATTTTAAAAGCTTTTAATGTCAGTTAATGTATTTATTTTATTTTCATGTAGAGTACCTCAAATCTACACATGTAAGCAGTTAGGCATACAATAATGCTCTTAATTTACACCACTAATTGATTTTAGAGGCATGCTTACATACTGTACATATCTACTGTATGTATTTGGAAAAAAATAGACAACAATTTGGTTCTGATTAAAATCAGATTTTATTACATGCTTTAGATTCAGGGTTAAGGTCATAGCTTCTTTCTTTACAGTAAAAGAAAATCCGTAGTCAATGTCATACTCATCAGCTGGAGCTTTATTTAAAAAAATGTATGTTCTCTGCTCCAGCCAAAACTTGCAGATACCTTGCAGGTCTCTAGCACCCTCGTATTGTTGTTTTTTCTCAGTTATTTTGTTGGTTTTCGAGAATGATGATCCACAGACCTTTCAACTCAAAGCAAAGTACCGCGTAAGTACAGTGAAATAACGGTGTACTTTTCTGTACTTATAGTATAAGTATAGTGAAAGTATGTGTAGGTATAAGGGAACAAACTGTAATGTTTGGGTAATAAGAGGGTAACAACCAGATATTCAACACGCAAAGTACCGCGTAAGTATATTGAATTTACGGTGTACTTTTCTATAAATTGCAAAGGAACAAACCATAATGTTTGGGTAATAAGGGGGTAACAGTAAGATAATCAACACGCAAAGAACCGTGCAAGTATATTGACCTTACGATGTACTTTTCTACAAATTGCAAAGGAACAAACCATAATGTTTGGGTAATAAGGGGGTAACAATAATATACTAAACACGCATAGTACCGTGTAAGTATATTAACTTTACGATGTACTTTTCTTTAAGTATTGTATACATATAAAGAATTGTACAAGGGAGGTGACAACCTAATGCAACCTGCAAACACCTGCGTAAGCGCAATAATAATAGTACCCTTATTTTGGGGTTTTTATATGGGGTGTTTAATGAATAAAAGGTTTACAACCCGTGAAATTATGAAACCTTATTATATACTGTATGTATTTTAAATCTGCAATTCAATATAAAAATATATTTCTATACACAACTTACCTTATGAATGTTTCCCTCGTCGATCTCACCACGGCCAGCAATGTCTCAACATCACTATTAACAAATAACTTTGCATGATATAGCTAGGCCTACCGTCAGGATTCAGTGCGAATTAAAACATGCTAGCATTACTGCTGTTTGCAGGAGGGGGAGGGGTGGAGGTCTTACTGTTCAAATATACACTTGTGCGTTGAAGTCCAGCTTCTTTCCTCCTTGTTCCCTGTGTTTAATGGTAAATACAGTATTTGTTCCCCCCTTGTTCCCCGTAGTTAAAGGGTAAATACCACATTTGCGGGTTGTAAATTAAAGTGAAGCATTGTTCCCTTCTTGTTCCCCGCTTGTTCCCTGTAGTTAAAGGGTAAATACACATTTGCGGGTTGTAAATTAAAGTGAAGCATTGTTCCCTCCTTGTTCCCCCCTTGTTCCCTGTAGTTAAAGGGTAAATACCACATTTGCGGGTTGTAAATTAAAGTGAAGCATTGTTCCCACCTTGTTCCCCCCCTTGTTCCCTGTAGTTAAAGGGTAAATACCCACATTTGCGGGTTGTAAATTAAAGTGAAGCATTGTTCCCACCTTGTTCCCCCCTTGTTCCCTGTAGTTAAAGGGTAAATACCACATTTGCGGGTTTGTAATTAAAGTGAAGCATTGTTCCCTTCTTGTTCCCCCCTTGTTCCCTGTAGTTAAAGGGTAAATACACATTTGCGGGTTGTAAATTAAAGTGAAGCATTGTTCCCTTCTTGTTTCCCCCTTGTTCCCCGTAGTTAAAGGGTAAATACACATTTGTTCCTCCCTTTTTCCCTGTAGTTTACAGGGTAACTCTTGAAGGTAGTGAAATAAATATACAAACACACAATATATTTCTTTACTTTGTAACCTTTATTTTACTAAATAGGGATTTTAAAACACTTCATCTTAATCAAACATGGTCTCGTCTATCATTGCCTATACTCATTCATTCATTTTCTTTTCGGCTTAGTCCCTTTATTAATCTGGGGTTGCCACAGCGGAATGAACCGCCAACTTGTTGTTTTACGCAGAGGATGCCCTTCCAGCTGCAACCCATCACTGGGAAACATCCATATAGACTCATTCACACACATACACTACAGACAATTTTAGCTTACCCAATGTCACCACATGTTTTTGGACTTGTGGGGAAACCGGAGCACCCAGAGGAAACCCACGCTAACACGGGGAGAAACATGCAAACTCCACACAGAAATGCCAACTGACCCAGTCGGGGCTCGAACCAGCGACTTTCTTGCTGTGAGGCGATTTTGCTACCCACTGTGCCACCGTACTGCCCTGCCTATACTCAAACAACAAAATAACACATTATTTCCTTCCCCCTTTTTCTGGCATCTCTTGCTTGGCTTCTTTTTTTCTGCTCTTCTTCGTAGCTTCCACTGAGGACTCTGATGGTGAGTGGCTGATGGAATCCCATGGGTCTTGCTGCTCTGCATTTAATATAAAAAATATGAATAGATATAACGGCTTTTAGCAAGCTATACATGTTCCTTTTGCTGTTTAATATGTGTGTGTGTGTGTGTGTGTGTTGGTTGTCCAACAATTTCACACACTAAACATTTACAGATACCACCATATGGATACTATAATTTACTATCAAACAAAACTACTATCATCAGACCATATGGGAAATTGTGATATTTTATAGTGATAATAATTAAAGCGCAGAGGGGAAAATTTAAATGTACAGTAGGCTACTGTGCAAGTCTTAGGCTACTAGTAATTTCTGGGTAAAAAAAAGTCAGTTTGAAATATCAATTTACATTTCCAAATATTATTTCATTAGCTTTAATTAACGTATACAGTGAGATTATTATCTGCACACTGAGTCTGACAACAGCCAGTGCTCCACACACACTGAGATCTGATCTGATCATCATCCAGTCTGTCTGGAATGACATGAAGAAACTGAGAAAAAACTAAATCCAGAAGAACTTTGGCAACATCTCAAAGATGTGCAAAAAAAAAAAAAATGTAAACAGCAGTAAACATTGGTAAATATTCGCTGCTGGCCGTTTAGATTCGGGCATGAACTAACGTTAACGTTACGCTAAAACTAATGGAAAATAAAATAAATATAATCTGGTTAATGCACAATTTCTAATCGTGACAGTGGCTTTTATTTACTAACAACGATTTACTTACATGTGTTACATGGTGACGAGACGAAGCCATTCCAAACGCCCCAAAAGTCTGAGCAAAACCTCGTTCCTCGTGGTACTGCAGTCTGATTCGGATCTTTAGAGGCTACTTGATTCACAACTCGTTTGAATCAACGAATCAGTAGGCGTTTACCTGAAGTGATAAAATACCGCGAGATGGACTGAAATGCACACGTAGCTGTCTGCTGTTGTAGCGATACTTTGATGTCACACTGATCGGTCTGTTGACGAATCGATTCAAATCCAGAATTTCTTGTCCACGGCAGTACGAGGACGGCAGCGCGAGGTAAATAAAACAAGTATTTTTATGACATTATGTCAATAGAAGTGTTTGTTTAGGTTTTTTGTTTCTATCTGATGTTTGTTCCTATTTATTAACCATTCTACTATTTTCACAATACTGTTATGACGAGTTTAAGAGTCATCAGCATCTGAAATCCTTGAGTTTTTAATATTTAATCTTTTATAAATACTATTTATTTGTATTTATGTATGTATTACATAATGTTTGCATATAATTACATATGCGAGGTGTTTCAAATAGTGTCTATGGGCAGGACAGTAAATTAGATGTTATTCTCTCTTCTTGCTGCTGTTATCAGTTACACACTATTATTTTCTTTTTCTAAATGTCACCAGAAAACACCATCGTAAAGTTTTTATTTCATTTGAGAAAAGAAGACGAAAAATATGTGTTGTACTTTCCCATTCACTGCGTTTGCTGCTGAGAAACCCGGAAATGTGAAAAGGGTCCATAACAGTACATCATCAACCATACTATTATGTAATCTATTACTTTATTAAGGACTAATGATGGGTGAAGACATGTACTTAATCAAAAACTAACCATAGGGGTAGTTCACCCAAAACCTAAAATTTACACCATTTACTAAGTAACACAGAATTTAAATATATACTGAACTGCAAATAATTTTTACTGAAAAGTCTATAATGCCTGCACGTACATTTAAATTTTTCCCCTCTGCGCTTTAATTATTATCACTATAAAATATCACAATTTCCCATATGGTCTGATGATAGTAGTTTTGTTTGATAGTAAATTATAGTATCCATATGGTGGTATCTGTAAATGTTTAGTGTGTGAAATTGTTGGACAATCAACACACACACACACACACACATATTAAACAGCAAAAGGAACATGTATAGCTTGCTAAAAGCCGTTATATCTATTCATATTTTTTATATTAAATGCAGAGCAGCAAGACCCATGGGATTCCATCAGCCACTCACCATCAGAGTCCTCAGTGGAAGCTACAAAGAAGAGCAGAAAAAAAGAAGCCAAGCAAGAGATGCCAGAAAAAGGGGGAAGGAAATAATGTGTTATTTTGTTGTTTGAGTATAGGCAGGGCAGTACGGTGGCACAGTGGGTAGCAAAATCGCCTCACAGCAAGAAAGTCGCTGGTTCGAGCCCCGGCTGGGTCAGTTGGCATTTCTGTGTGGAGTTTGCATGTTCTCCCCGTGTTAGCGTGGGTTTCCTCCGGGTGCTCCGGTTTCCCCCACAAGTCCAAAAACATGTGGTGACATTGGGTAAGCTAAAATTGTCTGTAGTGTATGTGTGTGAATGAGTCTATATGGATGTTTCCCAGTGATGGGTTGCAGCTGGAAGGGCATCCTCTGCGTAAACAACAAGTTGGCGGTTCATTCCGCTGTGGCAACCCCAGATTAATAAAGGGACTAAGCCGAAAAGAAAATGAATGAATGAGTATAGGCAATGATAGACGAGACCATGTTTGATTAAGATGAAGTGTTTTAAAATCCCTATTTAGTAAAATAAAGGTTACAAAGTAAAGAAATATATTGTATGTTTGTATATTTATTTCACTACCTTCAAGAGTTACCCTGTAAACTACAGGGAAAAAGGGAGGAACAAATGTGTATTTACCCTTTAACTACGGGGAACAAGCGGGGAACAAGAAGGGAACAATGCTTCACTTTAATTTACAACCCGCAAATGTGGTATTTACCCTTTAACTACGGGGAACAAGGGAGGAACAAATACTGTATTTACCATTAAACACAGGGAACAAGGAGGAAAGAAGCTGGACTTCAACGCACAAGTGTATATTTGAACAGTAAGACCCCCACCCCTCCCCCTCCTGCAAACAGCAGTAATGCTAGCATGTTTTAATTCGCACTAAATCCTGACGGTAGGCCTAGCTATATCATGCAAAGTTATTTGTTGATAGTGATGTTGAGACATTGCTGGCCGTGATGAGATCGACGAGGAAACATTCATAAGGTAAGTTGTGTATAGAAATATATTTTTATATTGAATTGCAGATTTAAAATACATACAGTATATAATAAGGTTTCATAATTTCACGGGTTGTAAACCTTTTATTCATTAAACACCCCATATAAAAACCCCAAAATAAGGGTACTATTATTATTGCGCTTACGCAGGTGTTTGCAGGTTGCATTAGGTTGTCACCACCCTTGTACAATTCTTTATATGTATACAATACTTAAAGAAATTACATCGTAAAGTCAATATACTTACACGGTACTATGCGTGTTTAGTATATTATTGTTACCCCCTTATTACCCAAACATTATGGTTTGTTCCTTTGCAATTTGTAGAAAAGTACATCGTAAGGTCAATATACTTGCACGGTTCTTTGCGTGTTGATTATCTTACTGTTACCCCCTTATTACCCTAACATTATGGTTTGTTCCTTTGCAATTTATAGGAAAGTACACCGTAAATTCAATATACTTACGCGGTACTTTGCGTGGTGAATATCTAGTTTTTACCCTCTTATTACCCAAACATTACAGTTTGTTCCCTTATACCTACACATACTTTCACTATACTTATACTATAAGTACAGAAAAGTACACCGTTATTTCACTGTACTTACGCGGTACTTTGCGGGTTGTAAAAGAAAGCGTTACCGAAAGTTCTCTGAAGGAACCAGGATGAGTTGAAAGGTATTTGTAGTGGTTGGCCATCTCTGCCACAAGAATCCTCTGCTTCTCCTGAAGAATCCTTACTAGCATGATGATGTTGAACGCCAGGGGCGTTGCTAGACATAAAGCTCTACTGGGGCACCCCCCTAAAAAAATTAAATAAATAATAGATTACAAATATTATACAAATACAATTATTATTGTCATTATACAATTATTATTCTAAATAATTAATCCTAAATGTAACTGGAAAATAATGTAAAGACACAACTGGAGTGATGCTAAGATCATTTAAAAAAAAATCTTTTGCATGAATAATAATTTCATTTGAATTAAATTCTATATAGCTAGGCAATTCTATAGAATACAAAAAAAGATGTTTAATTATCTGTTGTCTTAGACTTGACACATGGCAGAGAATTAGGCTTATTAAGTTTTACCTCCCTGACTACATCATCCTTTGTGCTTCATACAAAAAAATCTATCAGGAGGCATGCTTAGTAAGATCACCATCATATTGCTTTGTCCACTTGCAAAACTCACTTCCACCGTGCCGTCACCTCCACATAAAAGACTGTGTCTTGAGCGGCGCGTGAGCAGCGGGTATGTTTTTCGTCGTACATGTTAACAACCGGGACTTGCACCGGGAGAAGAGCAGCGCGTCAGGGTCCAGCAGGAGCGGTGTGTGAGGCGTGCGGGTGAGGTTTTCTGCGCACATGCAGAGATGCGCCAGTTTGCTTTTTGATTAAACTACAGTGCTTTCACCAGCGTTGGTTCAGTTGCATATAGAGAATAACGTCTTTATTCCTTGATTACCCCTCTTAATACATACACTTGCATATGAAGTAAATCATATCTCAAAGCATTTGGGGCACTGGCGATTTATACTGGGCACGTGCCCCAGTAAATTGGGTCTAGCGACGCCCCTGTTAAACGCCCTTCTCCTTGTTGTTAGATCGACAGAGTCTGAAATGTATTCATAAGAAGAAAGTTGTATCAATCATATGGATTATACACCAACTTTTAAAGAATCAAAACTGGCAGAAGTCCAGTGTACATACCATGCCATAAGGCAAGACATCCACATCACTTCTGCTAGTGGAAATTACAAAAAATAGCAAAACTTACAATTATTCATGACAACATGTAATATAAATAATAACTCCCTCACCATCTGCCCACTCCTCTACATCTTCCAGTTGGTTTCCGGTCACTGACAGTTTCATGGATTCTGTTTTGCAACTTGCTTTGCAGAGCTTTTGTGGTCTACAGTGATAAGCAATCAAAAATCATAATACTATTCAAATAGGTTACTGAACATCAAAAACAAATTCTACTGGATGTCATTACCTTCTGATATCAACAGGTCAGCGGGATGGCCAAATTGTTGAACATGGCTAATTCCAGCACATGACCATGAGAGTTACAGTAGCATGTCTGGTCACTGCAATCGAAGAAAGGAAACATTGCACTGTTCCAACCTCCTCCCTAAGAGTTAAACCACACCTATTCTGGTATGCCTCACTCCATATCACCTGGTTAACATATACAAACAAACAAATAAGTAAACCAATAACAAAGTTTTGGCATCAGTTTAAGATAATCATATAGTTCACCCTATCTCACATTAAATTCATGTGCTTTGGCATGACATGAAACACCAAAATGAAGGGCTTAAAGAGGGTGCTGGAACTTTGGACAGCTTTTTGCAACTCTTAGGAGGTAGTGTCATTAGTTAATGTAGTCCACAAATCTTCCTGTCAATCCTTAATCCTTAACTGTAAATATACATTCAAAGAATGCCTGTGTTTGAAAAAGAAAAGAAACAGTACAGAACAAGTACATAACAGTTTATATCTTATAATCTAATTTTACTAGGTGAACATCAAAGAGCTGTTTTCTTGTTAATTTAGTTTCAACACATACACTTTAAAGTACCTAGTGCATTCTTGAAATGATAATGCTTATGGTTCACATCTACTTAAATTGGCAGTATATCTGGTGTAGAAGGACAGATGAAGGGCTCTTCCTTGCAAATACTATCCATCTTGTATCTGTTTCGGTGGAATAATAATCAGTGATAGGATCCAATTGCAAGTAAAAGAAAGTTTATTGACGCAGTCAAATAAACTATACTGGAATAGAACAGTCACACAGAAAACTGGTATGGGAGGACGGGAAACAGACAGGCAAAACGGGGTCCAGTAGAGCAGTCACTCCTCACAGTCCTGAGAGCAGACAGAAACACATTAACTATAACAACGAACTGACAACGGAACATAGAAGTGTTGCCCAGATATAGACACAGAAATGAGTCTCAGCTGTCTAGCTAATCAAGCAGCTGAGTACCACAAAACACGTGATCAACCATAACAAAAACACGTGGATGACCTAAACAAAACAAACCCACGTGACCAAACAGACTCTCCGGATAGCGCACAAACCTGCAACCGTGACAGTATCGCACAGACTCTCACTCAAAAATATCTCAGAAAACTGTCTGCTCAGATCTTGGCAGTCTAATAAAAATAATTATACCAATATCTTTTCCACCTACATTGGAACAAATATACAAATATTTTAGGATATATCAATTTAATACTTGCATGACCAAATCGGATATAAAAAGGCCATCATTATGCCTTAGTTTAAATAAAACAAAATTTTACTCTAGCCCACTGTCACCTAGGTCTACAGATACAGGAATTAATGGAAACAATGAAATACACACCAACAGTCACTGGAGCAAGCCCTTCTCACAGTTGGGAAGATTGGAGTTCCTATGATCTGTACCAAATAAAAACAACAAAAAATGAACATGTACATTTTATCTCATACAACCATATATGCCTAAACATTGTAGATATTTAATATACATGGAATGAAAAACTAACCCTTGACTGATTCCAGATCGGTCTTGGCCTTCCTTACACATTGTGTCTGTCTCTTTCTTTAACATACCCCTGGTTCAGGTGTCTTTACTGGTGGTGCTTCCTGCAGATCACCAAGTTGTCATCAAGACTTGAGCTTATAATTGAAATCTTGATGATCAATCCGAGTATCAAGGTTCATAGATTGCTCATGGAGTTTTGTATCACTCATGGTGATAGGCAGAAACAGACTGAAAGACACAAGGTCAAGGATTTATCAAACAAATTGTAATATCTCAGCACTTTGTCACGTCCTCCAAGCCACCAGGGGGCGCAGCAATAGTGCCCTATACTCCTCTACATTAGATGGCGCTAGTGACTTTTGTTCCTTTAAACTCCCCTGTAATCAGCCTAATCACCACCACCTGTTATCTGCTCTATATAAGACTGCTTTGTTTCATGCTCTGTGTTCAGTCCTGAACCCTACCTCCTAGCTGCCTCGTCCAGTGTCCAGTTAAGTTGTTCTCAAGATTTTTTGCTTGCTATGTTCTTTTGATTGTTCTAAGACCCTCGTGTCTATTTTATTTTGTATGGTTTTTGGGAAGCTCGGCTTTCCTATTTTTGTTGTACTTTTTCAACCCTGGCTGTAGAGAGATATTGTCTCTTCTTTTTTGTGTCAATTTCTCTTCAGTAAAGACTATATTATTTTTGAATTCACACGTTGTGAGCTAACTTTATTCCTCCTCTGCTCTTGGGCCACCAGTTGCTGACTTAGCGCAAGTAGTAAGAGCTACTGCTAACCACACTGTAGACCCGGGTTCGATTCCCACTCAGAGCATTACACAAATAAAGTGCCTTTAGCTTTTGCTTGTTAGAAAATAAAATTGGAATTTTAATGTAACTTGAAGGACCTGACAAGAGCAAAGAAAAAAATATATATGTATATCTGAACACCTTATAATTTACACCCGTATATATATGTATATATATATATATATATATATATATATATATATATATATATATATATATATATATATATATATATATATATATATATATATATATATATATATATATATATATATATATATATATATATATATATATATATATATATATATATATATATATATATATATATATATATATATATATATACACACACACACACACACACACAGTGGAAGTCAGAATTATTAGCCCCCCCGTTTATTTTTTTTTCTCCAATTTCTGTTTGACAGAGAAAAGATTTTTTCAGCACATTTCTAAACATAATAGTTTTAATAACTCATTTTTAATAACGGATTTATTTTATCTTTGGCATGATGACAGTAAATAATATTTTACTAGATATTTTTTAAAAACACTTCTATACAGCTTAAAGTGACATTTAAAGGCTTAACTAGGTTAATTAGGTTAACTAGGCAGGTTAGAGTAATTGGGTAAGTTATTGTATAATGATGGTTTGTTCTGTAGACTATCGGAAAAATATATAGCTTAAAGGGGCTATATAAGGGGCTTAAATAATTTTGACCTTAAAATGTGTTTTAAAAAATTAAAAACTGCTTTTATTCTAGCCGAAATAAAACCTAATAACACTTTCTCCAGAAGAAAATATATTATCAAACATACTGTGAATTTCCTTGCTCTGTTAAACATCATTTGGGAAATATTTAAAAAAGAAAAAAACATCAAATGGGGGCTAATAATTCTGACTTTGACTGTATATATATATATATATATATATATATATATATATATATATATATATATATATATATATATGGTAGATTAAGCAGTTTTTGCTTAGTTTTGTGTTGTACAATGAATAAAATGTGCTCAGACATGCAGAAATTCTGTTATGTCTGCCTTTTTTGTTTCTTTTAAGGCATGAAAAATAATTGTAGTTACAATGTAGCCTTTAAACTTTTGAGGAACACTTGATTTGCTTTAATATTGATGCAGTTACGAATACAATTTTATTATTAGGGGTAATTTTTATTGCATGTTCATTTATCTGCATCATTTATATAGATGGACGATTACTGTTGTGGAAAACAACAATCTGGTAACTGTTCCTCATCTTAAAATGTATAACTATATTGTTCTGAGCTATGCATGACTATATGTGGCAAAAAATATTTTTTGAAATAAATGAACTTGGATGTAATTAGATAACTTTGCTAGTTACAGTACATGCTTTATTTATATCAAGTCTGCAGTCATGTACTGCATCAGGAGATAGCTACCTTGCTTTTATAAATGTTCTAAACAAACCCCTAATCTGAATCAACAAATCGTCTTTATTTATTTACTTCTTACTTACCGAGTGAAAAACCGCAGTGGACCTTGGGATCGCAATGAACCTTGGGATCGCGACCATAGACTGTAAAAAAAAATAGATCGCGACATACAATGACCCCCAACTTCAAGGAATAATTTAATGATAAAAAGATCAGCTAAAATATTTTTTAAACGTAGTACTTTAAATTAAATATTTTTTGAAGTAAAAAAATTAAAATGAATGAATCAGTTTTATTAGGCATATTTACCCTAAACTGGGCAATCGACTATCATATCATTCATTCATTCATTTTCTTGTCGGCTTTGTCCCTTGCGGGGTCGCCACAGCGGAATGAACCACCAACTTATCCAGCACGATTTTACGCAGCGGATGCCCTTCCAGCCGCAACCCATCTCTGGGAACATCCACACACTCATTCACACTCATACACTACGGACAATTTAGCTTACCCAATTCACCTGTACTGCATGTCTTTGGACTGTGGGGGAAACCGGAGCACCCGGAGGAAACCCACGCGAACGCAGGGAGAACATGCAAACTCCACACAGAAACGCCAACTGACCCAGCCTAGCCGAGGTTCGAACCTGCGACCCAGCGACGTTCTTGCTGTGAGGCAACAGCACTACCTACTGCGCCACTGCGTTGCCTACTATCATTTCACTCATTCAATATAAAGTAAATAATAACATTTATCAACACCAACTAATCTCCAATAATAATAAAAAATAGCCTAAAAAAACCTACCACGTATTGTTGCACGCCTCAAGGAGTCGAACTCATGGGTGAACTCACCGGTGATGCAGTTTGACCAATAGCTGAGCGATGTTAAACTCACCGTTGAATGGAAGTCACATTGACCTACGTGTATTCTTATTTACAGTTGTCTCGACCCTTTTTACAGACATTTTTCATGAACAAAACAAAAATCACATAGTTTTAAATAAGAAAACTGCGATAATAGGCATAAACCAGGTTTAACAAATTGCGTTGACATCTATTGGTAATTATAAGACTGCTTCAGCATCTGCTTCACGATCGGGTCCCAAGATGCACATGGCACGCAAGCACGCACCAGGTGATTGTCACTCCACTGTGTCACCACTCCCTCAGCCTCTGGATGAACCCTGTGTTTCTACAGGCCTGCGGGCCTCTAGAACAAGTGTCCAGGCATGTCGTTGTTTGACGAATGCTTTCAGTACACGCTGAGGGGCCGTGTGTTGCGTTCTGTGCACTGGCTACTACAGTTGGGGTCGAGTCCACCTTTGTCGAGTCCAAGTCAAGTCCAAGTCCTTAACCAGTCGAGTCCAAGTCCGAGTCCAAAAGGGGTCGAGTTGGACTTGAGTCCGAGTCCGGCCGGGTCCAGACAGTCATAAAACTCATTCATTAATTTTCTTTTGGCTTAGTCCCTTATTTATCAGGGGTCACCAAAGCGGAATGAAAAGCCAACTAGTCCAGCATATGTTTTACACAGCGGATGCCTTTCCAGCCGCAACCCATTCACTCTCATTCACACACACACACAATTAAACTGTTAAATTAATATTTTTAACTTTTGATCAATTTTTACAAAATGTCCTGTAAGGATTTTGTTAGCTTGCTTTAAATGAAAATGAAAATAGGAGGATATATGTAGAACATTTATTATTTTACAAGACTCACATATTTGACATTTTTCTCATGCCACTTTCTCACATTTCTTCTGCTTAAATTACGCTTGCATTACCAAGGCAACAATGCATTTTTATTGACATTAATTCCAGAGAACTCTGTTATCAGCCCCAGTGTGGAAAATAAAACCATATTCATGCTGACTGATCCAGATCTGCACAGAACATAAAGGGTCAGCAAAGAGGGACCATTCGGCTTCGCTCTTGTCTTAACAGGGAATTAACAGTCAGAAGAAATTTTGATTGGGTGCGAAATAAAACCCAGCGGGAGTGAAATAGAAAAAACAGTCCAGCGCAGATTTCAAGACTGATGATCTGGGATCACCTATTAGCGATAGCCTAAAACGGGTTCTCAATGTCTACATTAAAAGGACCAAATCTGAATTTTTATTAAGGTTAGAGGTACGGAAAAATTGATATTACATAACTTGTTTTTAATAAACATCCATAAGATGCATAACAGGCAGCATGGTGGCGCAGTGAGTAGCAGAATCGCCTCACAACAAAAAGGTCACTGATTCGAGCTGGCTTGTTCATTCAACTTTGAACTGTCTATACTCTTCATCAAGTTTTCTTTTCATCTTCATCCATTCAAATAATCGCTTTGCTGCTGTGTTAACGCAGGCGCGTGCGCGATTATCCCACTCGATCACGATTAGGCCCAGCCCCAACCAATTTGGAGCCCTAGGCAAGATTTCAGGTGAATTCCAGTAAATTACACTGCTAGTGAAACTTATTAGCTTTGTCTAGGAAATTATTTAATTTAAATAAAGCAATTGTACATTCAACATACTTAGAAAGAAGTTTTTGCAACTGTGGGACACGTCGAAAAAATACATAGCGCCCATGCATTGTGAAACCTGTGTAACGGCCTTTCATGCTGAAGTGTCGGCATTGAGTTTTGCAAGTGGGCAAAACAAAGATTTAAACAATATGATGATGATCTTATTTTATCTAAACAAACATGCTATGAAGCAGAAAGGAGGGATGAAGAGTCAGGGAGGTAAGATTAGACCTAAAACAGTTCACGATTCAGGTCTAAAAAGACAAGAGATAACTCTCATTCAATCATTCTTTTTGTTTTCGACTCAGTCCCTTTATAAATCTGGGGTCGCCACAGAGGAATGAAACTGCCAACTTATCCAGCCTATGTTTTACACAGCGGATACCCTTCCAGCTGCAACCCAACACTGAGAAACATCAATACACGCTCATACACTACGGCCAATTTAGTTGATCAATTCCCCTATAGCACATGTGTTTGGACTGTGGGGGAAACCGGAGCACCCGGAGGAAACCCACGCGAATGCAGGGAAAACATGCAAACTCCACACAGAAACGGCAACTGACCCAGCCGGGACTCAAATCAGCAACCTTCTTGCTGTGAGGCGACAGCCCTACCCACTGCGCTATCGTGCAGCCCACAGATAATTAAAAAAACATACTTTTTTATATCTTATGGAATTGTCAAATTAAATTAATATTCTTGCAAAAGACTTCTTAAATGATCTTAGATTGCTCCAGTTGTGTCTTTGTGTTCCAGTTACATTTAGGACAAATTTCTGTTATTTTTATCTATTTAGAATATTAATTGTATAATAATTATAATAATAATACTTTTTTTATTAAAAATAAATCTAAATATTTTTAAAAATATTTATTTATAATAAATATTATAAACAAATGGAGGGTGGGGGGCTTTTGAGGATAGGTCATGGTCCTGGTCCTCATTTCAAAAGACAGTGATGACATCAGCATACAACTATGCATAATTCTGAATAATTTCAAAATGAAATTATGAGATGATTAATTATGCTATACACATATTGTTGCGATTTGTCATGACTACATATAAATAGACTTTTTTCAAATCAGAAATGTGTCATTATCAGATTCTCTCTTGCATATTCAACATGTAGGGCAGATATACTGTATACTGCCACTCACACTCAGTAAATATTTATTCTCACACAGAAGACTCACATTGTGGACACAGGCGCGCACACACACTCAATCTCTTTAATGTCTCTCATCAAAATATTACCTGAATATTAATTTTTACACAAACCTCATTCTATCTCTAAAAAGATTTTTCTTTTTATTATGATTATCCATTCTGAATGTTGACTGGATTTAAATATAACTCTACATTAAAACCATTTCTGCTTATATTAACTTAATATAATATGCAACTCCAAGCAAGATCATTATTACAACATTTTTGCTATTTTATCATTTAATTACTGCAATTTTACACACTCTTTATACTCTCCTAACCCTACCCCCCAAAATCAATAAAGGTAAAGTTAGTTTTATATTCGTACATTCAGACTTTCCCCTTAAAAATATAATTTTATAAAAGTATTATTTGCAAACTCTAAATAGCGAAATCATATTAGGGATGTAATTACAAGAGTCACACAGGATAACTTTGAATATTACAGAGGTTGGATTTGAGCAACCCTGGCCTAAATCAAGCGCTGAACGCATCTTTCGCTGGCTCAGAGCCAAAGCGCAAACTTTGAATCTGGCAGTTATTTGTGGATATATTGACACCAATATAAACAATAAAACATTATCTTCAGTATGTATAAGCAATTTTCCTACGATATGAATATAAAATTCAAGAAAATAAGCTCTTACCTTTCTTTGTTTTCTTTCAGCACGTCGGTAGAAGACAAATTATTGCTGATTTTGAAGTCATTATTGTCCCAGACCTAGCCACGCATTGTGTGATATGGCTATTTTTGGTTACACGTTTAAGGAAAAGACGTGCTACTGCTGCCTGCTAGTGATGGGAAGTTTAGATCATTTTACTGACTCAGACCTTTGAGTCTCTTTCTCTTGAGTTCATTCATCATGTGGCAGCATGTAAAGAGAGACGAATCAAACCGAATCAAAAGACTCGAGAAATGAACGAATCAAATCTTTTTCCTGCTCTAAATGCATTAGACTGGCTTCTGTCTTCTACGTGATGAACGAAGGACTCAAACCCGATAGAAGACTCAAAAAAGGAACTAATCTTCTGCTCCACCTGCAAGTGCGCAAATGAACAAATCACTATGAAAGGACTCATCGTTCTCGAGTCATACAAAAGATTCATCCAAAATGAAGGAATCGTTCAAGAACGACCAATCACTACCTGCCGGTGCGGTGCAGCGGCGGAAAAAATGCTGGCAGCCAGAGAGTTCGCTAAATTCTTGTTAGTTTTATGCTGTTATTTATTAATTTTTATTCTCTTTATTTATGTTTTAAATGATGTGGACTCGACTGGACTCGTGATATTTTCCCGAGTCCAAAATGTCCAAGTCCGAGTCAAGTCCCAGTACAAGTTTACCCAAGTCCGTGACAAGTCCGAGTCCAATCAAAACTGGACTCGAGTCCGGACTCAAGTCCGAGGCCAAGTCCGAGTACCCCAACACTACTGGCTACACAGCTGACCCCAGGGCGTGTGTAATACGCCTTTCTCCGGTGAGTCTACTCGCACAGATGCTGTGTAAAGTCAGGGAGGACGAGGAACTGGTCTATGTATTGCGCCTCTTTGGCTCAATCGGACCTGTATTTCAGCTTTCTCCTCGTGATGGCCCCTCCCTGGCACGTCCCCTGGAAGAAACTTCTTCTTTAGGGACAGGCACCGTTTGGCACCTGCTCCCAGATTTATGGAACCTCATGTGTGGCCCATAGATGGAGCGCAGAGGACTTAGGTGGCCTACCGTTTAGGTGGGTAACACCATCACTCAGGCTAGAGCACCCTCTATGAGGCATGCCAATGCCCTGAAGTTGAGTCTATTCGCTGTGTGGTGTAGTTCTCTCTGAGAAGGAAACCCCAAACATGCCAGATTAGTCTGATGCTATTCTCCTCTGAGGAAGCGATGATGGCGGCGCTCAGGGGAAGCATCATTCCCAGAGGTGCGAGACGTGGATATTATTTATCCTGTCCCCCTCTCTTACCTATTTGAAGATCTCTCTTAGAAGTGGTCTGTCCACGGAGGAGGCAGACCCAGCCCCTTTATTGCTGTGTCCTGTTTGCGATTTGCATATTTATACAGACCGTACTCAGAGCTTTAGATCCTCTAAACAGCTCTTTATCTGTTACAGTGATCGGTAGAAGGCAAGGGCCGTATTTAAACAGAGGTTGACCCACTGAACAGTGGATGCCATCTCCCTTGCTTATCAGAGCCAGGGCGAGCCATGTCCCCAAGGAGTGAGAGCGCACTCCACTCAGAGCGGCATCCTTTTGGGCGTTAGCACGCGGCGCCTCTCTAAAAGACATTGTAGAGCTGCGGGCTGGGCGACGCCTAATCATTTGCGAGAATTAATCTTAGAGTGAACCGATTTCCTCATGTGGGCTGGGAAACCCTGTGATTGAGGCAATTAGGTTAGGTGTAGTAAAACGCTTGCTGCGCCTTTCTCATTAACACAGAGATACGTGCGCTTTTCTCGCTTTATCAGTTGTGTTCCCCACTTGGCGAACCCTGCAGAGTTCCTACGAGGCCCCCAGCATCTGACTTAGTGGAGGAGTCAGGTGTTGGCCCGTTACATTGTTGGCATGTCCGCTGGTCAGCCCACGTTCTGGGTATGGTGCCTGCTATGTGCGATCCCCGCTGGCGATCCCATATGTTCACTCAGCCACGATGTAGTTTCCCCTCCTAGGCGGACTTGTGTCTTCCCTCCCCACTAACCATCTTCTCATATGTGTACTCCCCCTTCTCAGAGCTAGTCCATATGCTTTTGTCACCAGGTCTCCCCCTCCGGGCAGCAGGTGGCTTCCGCAGCGTCCTCCTTATCGGGACTGCACGCTTTCCCAATGTACTGTCGTATTAAAATTCCTAGAATTTAAATAGGTTTATTTTACAACTCCCCGAAAAAATAGATCTAAACGGATCAGGTAAGTAAGGGCCAGGGGACACGTTGGAAGGCTTCGCCTGTGGTGATGCAGGTGCCCTTGTGCAGCTGCATTGCGTGCCCCTCAGAGACGTGGTAAGGTTCTTTCATTGTGCCGTTTTCCATAGATTTCCCCATAGTGGAAGTTTTCCAAATAGCATTGAAGTTCCCCTCCTGAAGGGGAACGCTCTGGTTACTAAGGTAACCCTTGTTCCCCGAGTGGGGGAACGGAAATGCTATGTTCCTTCGCCACAATGATTGTCCCTTAGCTGTTGAGCGTGAAAGTCTCTTCAGCTAGAAAAGGATGTCTAGCGTGGCACGAGCTGCATCTTTATAGCAAGTCTAATTGTCATTGACGCCAGCTGTGCACACTGACACCGCCAACTCATTGGCATTTCATTGGCCCATTTTTATACTCTTTCGAAATATACTCTGACAAAATCCCCATAGTGGAAGTTTTCCACATAGCATTTCCATTCCCCCCCTCGGGGAACGAGTGTCAGATGTATGTGCGTATGTACATTTGGTGGTCAACATCTATTCTTCAAACCCGGTCAGAAGGTGAAAAGGGAACATTGACAACAGCTTATGTTCTGCACATAGATTTATTCCAATCTTCAAGCAGTTTAGTAGACATTTAGGAGTGCATTTAGATTTGTGTATCTTAAACAAATGTCCTTGAAAGACAATAAATAAATAATGCTGAATGTTGAACAATAATACAAAGGTAATTTCGCTAATGACCACTAGGCCACAAGACCACTCTTGCACCATAAAACAAACAGCAGCCATGTGATCCCTTGTTACATATAATCTATCTATCAAGACAACGTGTTATACACCACGTAAATTATTATTAATATCTCTGAATACAAATTATAAATGTGTAAACATCCGAGTTTCAATCGGCATTATTAATATAAGTATGTGCAGTAATGTGCATGGAATTTAACAGTCTATTTATACAGTTCTAGGCAGTGAACTCTTTTAGCTAAGGCCTCTTCAAATATTGAGGTAGAACAAAACAGCATAAGTTAAAAGGTATACATATACACACTTTTAGCTAACAATAAATAGTAATATGAACTTACATTCTTAAGAACGCACACACATTAACAAACTACCATCAGTCTCATTGCAGCACTGAAACATTCCGTGGACGAACATGTCTGGGCACATCTGTGACTCCACCCACATGTGACGTCACACAGTAATTCAAAATAAGAGTTCTATAGGGATTTTATACAGCCGCCCCCTAATCTACATAGGAGATTAGAAATTTAATAAACATCACTGTTCTCTTACTTTACTCATCATCGGTATCAGTAGGTATCTCTGGTAGGACTTAGTTTAGAAACAGGACGACGGTAGACTCGGTTATCAATAGTTACGTCTACCACTCGAACAGTTCCATCACTGCTGGGTACAACTTGGTTTATTCTGCCTATTGGCCAGAATGCTTGTGGCAATTGAGGGTCCATGACCATGACTACTTGTCCCACTGATGGATCTGGTGTAGAATGTAGCCATTTGGTACGTGGTTGTAAATTCGGCAAGTAATTCTGAATGAATTGTTTCCAGAACTGGTCAGCTATAATCTGGCTATGTCGCCATTTTCTCTTTCCCAGAAATTCTCCTTTGCCATAAACCACTTGAGGAAGAGAGGCGTCCCGCCGCCCCATCAGCAGAAGGTTTGGAGTAACTGGGTCCGGGTCAGATATTTCTTATGATACATAGCCAAGTGGTTTTGAATTCAGTATTCCCTCCACCTCTATAAGAACAGTGGTTAGTACTTCCTCAGTCACAATCTGATCTTTCAGGACTACTCGAAGACAGGATTTAATAAAGCGAATTTCACTCTCCCCGGCTCCTCTGAAATGAGGGGCATGTGGAGGGTTGAACTGGAAGAAAATGCTCTGTTCATTCAGTTTTTCTTTGATATCTGGCTCAAATGCAGAGAATGGTTCTTGAAGTTCTCGGCTTCCACCTCTAAAATTTGTACCCTGATCAGATATTAATTTAAAGAGTTTCCCACGTCATGCAATAAAACGACATAAGGTCATGAGAAAGGAGTCAGAGTCCATACTGTGCAAAAGGTCTAGGTGGATACACCTGGTGGTAAGACATTTGAAAATTATCCCCCATCGTTCCTCATGTCTTCTGCCTATCTTTATTGTAAATGGTCCAAAGCAATCAACTCCAGATGACCAGAAAGGAGGCTGATAAAAGCGAAGACGAGCAGCAGGGAGATCAGCCATTTTTGGGTTGGCTGGCTTACTCTGCCAGGTCCTGCATTCTCTGTACTGATGTTGATATTTCTTTATGGCTTGTCTGCCTCTGCAGAAATGCGGAGAAGTTACTGTATTATCAAAGACACGTTCAGGACCGGGATGGATAGCTGGTTGTCGTAGTCTTGTATAATGAGTTTAGTGATCGGATGATCAGGTGCCAAGACGATAAGATGTAGGGTATCAACATCAAGATCCTTAGCCTTACGAAGGCGACCTCCAACCCTAATTATTCCCAGGGTTTGATCGTATTCAGGTGACAGAGTACTTAACCGACTGCTAGTCTGTATTACCTTGCCATTCTGAAGTGCATGGATTTCATCAGGGAAGCTGTCCTTCTGGGCTTGTCTCAAAAGTATCAGTTCAGTATCGATACGTTGTGCAGCTGACATTGGGGGTGCTTCTGTTCCATGCACAGACTGGTAGGTGGCTTGGACTAACTCTGCCCATGTTGAGTGTTACTCAGGGTTTGGTAGAGAAGACTGAGTTACAGTTACATGAGCACAAAAGAATTACCTTTTTAATTAATTCTCTTCGACTGACTATGAGGTGGGTTGTATTGGACAGGGTTCTGGTAACTACTAAAGGAAATCAGGGCCTTGATTCCATTGACATGCTTGAGAGAGCTCATAGAGGGATTTGCCTCTTGTAATGTCATCAGCAGGATTTAGTTCAGAGTCCACAAATCTCCAGTTGTTGGGACAGGTTAACTCCTGGATTTCTGTTATCCGTGTGCCAACGAACACCTTGTAATGACAGGATTCCGATTTGATCCATGAAAGCACTGTGGTGGAATCTGTCCAAAGAATAGTGTTGGTGATGGGTAGAGTAAGTTCAGTGATTAGAAGTTTAGCTAGTTGGGCTCCTGTTAGGGCACCACACAGTTCCAGTCGGGGCATTGATATTTGCTTTTTGGGTGCAACACGGGATCTGGCCATCACAAATGAGGTATAGATCCTACCGTCTTCGTCTTCAAGACGCAAATATGCCACTGAACCATTGTTTGGTTCTGGACAGATTGGAAAATAGCATCTTGGAATGGTTATCCGAGAGAGGTACTGCAGTTCATTGGTCAACTGCTGCCATTTGTCCTGCATATCTCTTCCGATGCAATCCTCCCAACCACATTTTTTTATCCACAGAGCTTGGACAAGAATTTTAGCTCTAGTGATGTAGGGCAGAATATAACCAAGAGGGTCATACTGAGAGGCTAGCACTCTATAAATGTTGCGCATGGTGGGCTCCTCCTTGCATAGCGTGCGATTTCGAAAGCTAAGCTTGTCAGAGGTGCAGTGCCAAGAGAGCCCAAGTGTAGACTCTTGTATGTCTGTCTTGTTTGCAGTCAACCATAGATCACAGCTCTCTGATTGTGCCTCAGTTGGTAAATGAGAAATTACTTCGGGGTAGTTACTGGCCCATTGTCTTATTTCGAACCCTCCAGCTGCTAGTAATGCCCTCATTTATCTATGAGTTGTTTGGCCTCATTGGTTGAGAGAAAGGATTGCAGACAGTTATCCACACAAAATGAGTTTAACACAGAGTCTACTACCTCTTCATTCCCTTCACGATGGTCTGTGACATGGCGCTGAAGGGTGTAGATGGCACAGCATGGGCTGCACGTGGTGCCAACAGGAAGAACACGCCACTCATAAATGTCAGGACTCCTTTCCTTTTCCATATTGCTCCATAAGAAGCGCAGTCACTGGTGATCTTCTGGAAAGAGGCGCACTTGATGAAACATTGACCGAATGTCTCCACTGATAGCTACAGGATATTGACGGAATCTGAGGAGAACTCCGAGCAATGATGGGCTCAGCATAGGTCCTGGAAGTAACTGGTCATTCAGGGAATCTTGATGGAACTGATAAGAGCAGTTGAATACAACACGGGCTTTATTGTTGTGGTGTACAAGGTGATGGGGAATAATCCATGATTCCTCTGTAACTTTAGCCTCTTCTGGAGTGAGTTTTACTGCATATCCTGCCTGTTCAAGTTTGTTGATTTCTTTGTTGTAGACTTCTGCTAGCTCTGGTTTTTGTTTCAAACGGCGCTCCGTGGCTCTTAGAAGAGCCATGACTGATTCTGGCCCTACTTGCAAGACACTTGCATTTCCTTTGCGCAAGAGAGGAGTTGCATAGCGAGAAACTCCATCTATTTCCACTCTTTTGGTTTTGGTTTCCAGCATTGTAAAAGGATCTCTGTCCTGCTTGGATCGTGCCATGTCTTTTACAGGCTGAAAGGGAAGCATGTCTACTTGCCATAACCTTTCAACATGATGAGATAGGTCTTGAGGGGGAGGATGGAACATTGAGATGTTCAGACATGTAGTCTCCAATGGCTGGTCTAGAAATGTTGTAGGACCCTGTATGGCCCAGCCCAAACTTGTACATACTGCAATGGGACTACCCAAAGGACCCATGAGCACTGGAGCTATCGGTGCTATAAGGTGTGGGTAATCAGAGCCGATAAGCAGCATTGGCTGTACCTCTTTGAAAGGTATAATAGGAATATCTCTCAAGTGGGCAAACTTGTGCTTTAAAGCCTCCACAGGGCATGACTGCTTGGCAATGTTCAGATCTTGTGCTGTAAAGGCAGAGTGTATCTTATAGCGGATGCTTGGTTTTGCTGAAGTACACATTTCAAAGGAGACTGATGCCCCCTGGATTTCAACAACTTCTTGTCTGATTGTTCTAAGAGCAAGTGATTCATCTGTCTCTTCCAGATTAAGGTAATGTACTGCTGTGGGCAGAATAATGGTCCTTTCTGATCCATCGTCCAGAATAGCATATGTGTCCAGAACTCTCCCTTTGTTGTGCAATCTGACCCGCACCACTTTCAACATGACTCTGCCAGAGTGAGTAATCTGATCAAGGTAGACTGTGCGGGGTACCGTATTGACAGTAAGAATGCTCTTGTTGATGCTGGATGCAGTATCGTGTAGAATTGGTAAGTGCTGCTCACCACAACTTGAACAGGGTTTTTTCAGAGTACACTTTGCAGGCTCATGCCCTCTACCACACTTCCAACATCGGTTATTGTCCTTTATCCAAGCAATTCTTTGGGCAACATTTAATTTGACAAATTCAGAACAGGAATTGAGGTAATGCTCCTGACATTTGCAGAAGGGGCAATATGGCTTGAAACTCTCACGTTTCTTAACCTTGGTCTGTTCTTTGTTTGTCTGGAATGATAAGGTAGATGAGGTGGAGGGACCTGCAGTAGCATGATCTATGCCATAGTAGATTGTGGAATGCACCTTTGGTGGCTTTGCGGGTTTCTGCTCTCTGGTATCAATATGGGGTCTATCTAAACTGTACAGCTCAGCTGCTCACCTCGATATCTGCAGTGCATGTGATTTGTTTTCCAGCCACTCTGCAAACTGAGAAAGAGTATAAGTTCTGTCAGACCCATTCTGGAGAATGCCTCTAGACATACAGTACTCGACAAAGCTATCTCTATAAGAGGGTGGTAGCTTGGTGAGCAACCTATCAACGTGTAAACCACACAGAAGCTCGACTCTGGATGACCCCTCCAATGTATTTAGGAGACCAACAAGAGTGCTAACAGATAAAGCAAAATCCTTGAAACCTTCAGCGTCACCTGGTCTCAGGAAAGGTGTGCGGAGAATGTTACCAATTTTTCCCTGTACCAGTTGTCCGGGCTGGCCATATCGCTACTGTAATGCCTGCATAGCTCGACTGTAAGGCATAGGATCATACATATATCGTTTAGCTATTTGGAAGGCAGCTGGCAATTTGAGATGATCAAGTAGCACTTGAAATTTATAGTCCTCTGTCAGATAAGGGTGTGGGCCAAGTACACTATTAAGTCCCTTTTTAAGTAGCGCAAAATCACTTTCCTTTCCAGTGGTGAAATTGAGGAGCTTAGGTTTAGGTTTTCCATATGAGGAAGCGATAGCCATTTCCATCATACTTGGAATTTGTACTGCTGGCTGTACAGTAAAAGAGAATGGTGCTGCATATGACGGTTGCTGAGATATGGATTCTGGGAGTCTGTTAGGCAGATAGCCATCAGTGTCATTGAACCTATGCTATGATGTACAAGGGACTGTACATGTGGCGGATATGTCTGATGAAAATCACTAGGCTGTTGGTAAACATATGGAGGATGCATTACACCTGCTGGAGCAGACCCTGGTCGTGGCTCACGCTGCTGTACATAATGCTCAATAGGGAGAGAGGCTTACGAGACAATGGCTGTTGGGCCTGGGGTAGTAATCCCGGTGTTATTTGAGCTGGAGGCAGACTATATGGCTGAGGTAAGTTTGTGGTGGGTAAGCGTGCTGGTATAACTGGGGAATAGTACTTTGGTGTTTCAATGTTTCCTGAGCTTAGATGACCTGCACAGAGAAGAGGCAAACTGACACTACGTTGCTGGATGGACTGCTGCTGACTACTTGGGTGAGGGACTGATCTGTGATGTCCAGCACCTGTGGCAGAAACATAGCTTAAGTCCTGATACATACATGGTGAACCTTTGCTTTGCTGAATAGACATTTTCAATGTGCTTTGTAATTCTCTGAGTTGCTTTTGTACATTCCAAACACCCTCTTCCACTCTACGTAGCCTTGTAGTCTCAGTACCAGGTCTATAAGGGGTAGAAGTTCCATACTCCACATCTGGATCAGAGATAATCTCACTAACATGCATATGCTGCAAATTCTCTTGCAAAGGAGGTGAAACTAACTGCCGTGGCTGGGAAGTCAGTACAAAGTCATCCAGACGTCCAGGAATTCTCTGAATCCTGCTAGGACGAAGACTCTATTGATTTTCATGGAAATCCCTTGATGCTGCCATAAGGACAGATGTTGACTCCGGCTCGAAGGACCACTTTGTTAGATGTATGTGCGTATGTACACTGGGTGGTCAACATCTATTCCTCAAACCCGGTCAGAAGGTGAAAAGGCAACATTGACGACAGTTTATGTTCTGCACATAGATTTATTCCAATCTTCAAGCAGTTTAGTAGACATTTAGGAGTGCATTTAGATTTGTGTATGTGTGTGGTTTCTGAAATAAAGCAATAACAATATATTAAACAAAGTTCTTAAACAAATGTCCTTACATGACAATAAACACACATTAACAATCTACCGTCAGTCTCATTGCAGTACAGGAACATTCCGTGGACTGAACATGTCTGGGCACATCTGTGACTCCACCCACATGTGACGTCACACAGTAATTCAAAATAAGAGTTCAACAGGGATTTTATACAACGAGGGTTACCTTAGTAACCAGAGCGTTATTTGAAGATTTACCCAACGTGTCCTCGGGAGTTTGTTTTCCATAACAAACTTGCAAAGTATAAACTTATAAGGAGAGGATGCAAGACGTAACTGTGTGTATAGGCTACTTAATATTGAGGAAAAAGCCCCAATCAGATAGGCGAATGTCTGCAGCCACGCCTCCGTTTTCAGATGTCTCCGTTTTCCCCCATCCACACTAAGATGGAGCAGCAGAGTTTTCAAATGAAAACGGCCTCTTCAGGGTTTCCAAAACGCTCCATTTTCGGCGCTCGAAAACTCCAGCATAGTGTGGATGGATGGCCTAACCGTAGCAAAACGTATGCTTTCTAAAACTAAAACATATTAGTGTGAACGAGGCCTAAGAATCTCACAGTCTTTAGATCCCTTATCTTTACGTCATAATGGAATCCCATCCCCCACACTTCACTACAGTGTTTGAGGGGGATGGCAGGTTTAAGTTTTCTTGGGTTTGGGGCCTCATACTGCATGGGAAATGTTTCATAGAGACATCATTATTTGGAATAATTGAAATCATGATGAATCATTCACTTGGCTCTTGAATCAGTAGTTTTAAACATGGCGCAGTTTCAGATTTAAAGGGTCACTAAACACCAAAACAGTTTTTTTTTTAGATGTTCATGTCAGCTGGATGTTTTCATTCACTTAGAGGTGTGTTACACTCTGCATGGGAGATGATTTTCAAAAATCCATTATCCACTTTTTAAGTTATGACATATGGAATACTGTTTCTGGTTCCAAGCCGCTACACAATTAAGAAAATATTCATTTATGACCCCTTTTGTCATATAACACATAAAAGCATTTTTTATATATTAAAATCATAGTGTACACAACAGTCTCTGGACTTGCTGCATAACAGACAATATTGCATAACAATATTTTATCAATTTATAAAAAACAGAAACCCTTTCTGGCCATGTTATATTAGAAATGGTTGTATATATTGCAATTATGTTTTTCGAAAGTATTACAGCACTTTGTAAACATTTATTATAATCTTTTGTTGAGCCTCCCCATAAAGTTTGAGAGTGCCTGGATATGTAAGCTGCTTCGAATCATGAAGTCTATTTTACCAACAGTTATAAAATAAAGTATCCTAACACTAAACCTGTTCTAATTTGTATTTTATCAGATCTTCTGACCAAACAAATGCTCTCTAGTATCTGAAGTTTCCCACCCATACAAAATGCTGCTGAAATATGTAATTTATTCATGTGTAATCCAGCATTCAGGGTTCATCTAAAGCCAGGGGTGTCAAACTGCAACCCTGCAGAGTTTAGTTCTAACCCTGCTTCAACTTGCCTGTAGGTTTCAAACAAGCCTGAAGGACTCAATTAGTTTGATCAGGAGTGTTTAATTAGGGTTAAAGGTAAACTGTGCTGAGCTGCGGCCCTCCAGGAACTCAGTTCGACATCCCTGCTCTTAACACTTCAAAACACACGAATTTAAGAACATAACAAATGGTAGACGACACAGTTTTGATCTGAACTCCTAAACGTTTATTAGTCATACCCATGAGGGAAGGAACTGCAATAACAGCTACACTGAAACACTCTGTGTGTGTTCACCTATTTCTATGGCAAGTCTAAGAAGAAAATCCATTGCACTCACACATATACAGTAGACACAGTCAGCAAACATGGAACTAGGGCATTAAAAATTAAGTCTGTTACACACAGTTAAGGCTCATACACACCGTGAAGCTTTTTTGCTCACGTTTATCGTCAGCGTTTTTCAAAGTGTTTTTCTGCATTTAAACCCAGGCGATTTTCATCTGAGTTGAGCAGAATGAACACACAAAATCACCCCTGACATAAGATGGAGCTTAATGAACTTGCAAGTCATGAAAGAATTGTAAAATGAAACTTACCATCAAATCCTATTTGCCACTCTCCACTTCTACTGACATAATTGTAGTTGCAGTTCTACAGCTTTTTGTGTTCAGACATCAATGGAAAAAGCAGCTCCACATTAATCTTGTCTCAGTGCATCATCTTCATTGAATGAAAGTGAAACTAGAATCATCTCCACTGGTTTGTGCTTGATCACCTCAACGTGATGTTTACTGTTACTCCAGCAGCTCCAGGAACATTAACAAAAGTGCCAATATCATTGGTGGAAAAGTTTTTGATACAGCACATTAAAAAAAAAAAAAAAAAAAAGCATGAGGCGTTTCTTTAAAAATGACACTTTTACACCTGGCATTTTGCACGTTGGTGTGCACAATCACATTAGCACACTTTATATAGTCACGAGGCATTAAACACAAACAAACACAAGCAAAAAGCATCCCGTTGTGAACAGGCCTTTACAGTTTTCTATATGCTGAATGACACAATCACCATAAAGTATACAGATAAACAATTCAGAATCAATATGATTTCCACTTGGGTGATTGAAGTCTGGTTTTGCGTTAATATCATGAAAACTGTCACTGTGCAAGCACACACAATCAGCAGATTATATGTGTGTCACACACTACACACTGTCACCAAGCAGATTGCCCACCAGACACACTAGAGTGCAGTCTACCTGTCACATCTGCCCCCTGAACTGGACTACAAATGCCTTAATGCCCTGCAGTCACACACCAGTTTCAGTTCACCTCCTGATTATGTGACAGATGTATATATACTAGGGATGCAACAATACAGTTAGCTTACGGTTCAATACATACCTCGGTTTTTTAACACGGTTTTCGGTTCGGTTCGGTTCTGATGGCTTAAAGGGTCACGAAACCCCCTGTCTCAGCAGGGTGTTTTCACAACTCTGTTTTGAAAAAAGTCAGGAAAGTTGGGCGTGTCCAGCTCTGGGAGTGTGGGAGTGTCGGGGGAGGGAAAGAGGATAAGATTTTGCATAGAAGGGACGCGCTAAGTTTGACAGGAAAAACAAACACACAGAGGCTGATTTGTTACGGCGAATAAGAGAAAAAAATCCTCCGCATTTCTCTGTAACTTATGTACTCGGTAGGTAGCGTCAGAAAGCCGTGTGTGTATAGACTATCCTGTCACAAAATGCGGCGAAAATCCTGCACGACGGAAATAGTTTGTGTTTACATGTTTACACTCGGAGAGCAGCATTTAAACAAAGGGCACGGCACTGCAAACACTTACCAAATCTGTAGACAGACAATCAAACTGGAGCTGTGTCTTTTTATTAAAAGTAGACGAGCGGCAAATCCGGATTTCACCATTTCCAGATGAGAAAAAGCTCTCGTGTAAAAATGTTCCTTACAAACGCGTTTCTGTCGCGTGTCGCGTGCACTGTAATCCACACGTGAGTCCAGCTGCTCTCCCATAAAGGGAAAATGAAAACAAAACCTTCGTTGCAACACACTAATAACACCTACGACTCTTGTCTTGAAATTCTTGTACTTTCACTTGTTTTGGCAACACAACGTGGCGTCTCTCTGCCGTCTGAACGCTGTAAACTGGTAAACAGTCTCCGGAGCTATCATGCATATTAATGAAGTTTCGCGTCATACACAATAGAGCGCGCTGATTGGTTTCAAGCACGTCTTCTCATGAATTAATATTGCGCACTCAGATACGTCAGAACGCCCTAGAAAAGACAGACAGCCACTGTACTGCTGGATTTACACCTAAGTATCTCATGGCCGTGACGTAGCTTCAAAAATTCGTTTCAAACCGGAAGAACGAATTTGCTCAAAATAACGCAAAAACAACCAATTTTCATTTTTTAGTGCAATATATGTGTCCTAATAGTGTTTATAGCAGCGTGGGACACATATATGACTGTCAACAGCTCAAAAAATGTGTTTTGGTGTTTCGTGACCCTTTAACACATAAGTGTTTTTTTTATTGTTATTCTATGCTTAGGCAATAGGAACAGTAAGAAAGAGAAAAAAATAAAAACGATTTATTGCAATACTCCTTTATTTTACTTCAAAGCCAAGAAAGGTACTCTAGTTCCTAGTGTATTGTATAATAAAAAAAAATTAACACTAAAATCTCACAGCTGCTGGTAGCCTATGTACAAACTGGGCATTAAATATTAATTAAATCTTTTTAATAACTGCTTTCTTATTGTATGTAGTTTCAAATAAAATTATTACTCCAGACATTATTGCTTTTATTACTATTACCATTAAAAATAATAATAATAATAATAATAAAAACAATAATAATTAATATTAGAGTGATTTCTGAAGGATCATGTGACTCTGAAGACTGGAGTAATGAAGCTGAAAATTCATCTTTAAAATCACTGAAATAAATGATTAAATTAAATTATAAACTACTTTTGAACAGTTATTTTATAGTGCAATAACAATTTACAATTTTACAATGTGTGCTGTATTTATGATGAAATAAATATAGCCTTGGTGAGCAGGAGAAGCTTATTTTAAAATATTTAACAATCATACTGACCCCAAACTTTTGAGCAGTTGTGTATACATTTTATAAGCGAAAATATGCACTTTAATTTTGACACCCACAGACATAATTACAAATCAGAGAGGTCAGACTTTCTCATACAGAGCTTCATTTCAGTTGTCAAGTTTTGTAAAAATCTATTAAATTAATCTATTAAAGAAACGTTGGCTAGAATTATGCATTATAGGCTTACATTACAAATAAATAGATGAACCGATCATCAGATCATGCATCAGATCATGAAGCAGATTAATGTTGATCTTTCTTTCGAGCTGTCAGTGCAGAAATGAACAAAACAACAGGCCTAATATAACATATTATAAGATTAAAATATGGAAAGATTATCAGTTGGTAACTTCGTTCAATCTTCCTAACTGATAAACAGCTCTCGTTAATATTTCAGCATGCTTTCACTTTCGCATTAGACACGAAACGCACATTTACCAGTAGGAATGACATCCCGCCCTGCTCATCATTCGTATATATGGCTATTACACAATCATAATACACTGTGGTATAGCCTGGGTCCTTAGTTCGTTGAATTGTTTTGTTTTCTCACTACAATCGATCTGCTCAATCAAGCAGAGACCACCTCATTCAGGCGATCTCGGAGCGATTGATTTGGCGCTGATTTGAGCGCGATTCCTGGACTCGCATATGCCAAACGAACCGCGCTAACGGGCCAGTGACCATTCTGTACATTCTGTACCATTCTGAGCGTCTCTCATGCTGGCCCCGGGCCATCGGGCAGTCCTTATTTTCGAGCCCTGTAGTGATTGAATATTTACTCGCGGGGAGAAGTTTCCTCATCTCAGCTCGTAAACTTACAGGGACACACAAACAGTCTATTCGGAGAGAAATAAAACGCACATAAATTATTTAAACGTAAAACCGGAAAAACCGCAATACACAAGCACGTATTGAACCGTGGATGTCGTACCGAACGGTTCAATATTGTATTGAGAATTGTGGCATCTCTAATATATACATATATACATTATCTTCAATGGTGACCGGTTTTGGGGACTTTTATTTTGACGGGTGTTCTGTGTTTTCTTGCGTGTTCCGGGAGATCGCGCGAGAGAGATTAGCTGTTTCTCAATTCCAAGAATGCAGAGAACGAACTTGCGTTCTTGTGGAGACCGGTCTTGCCAGGTGTCCTCGGAAGAACGAACTCGGGAGACCACGAGAACAGAGAATGCGTTCTGTGAGAAATTAGATGCTGCGCTCTTCCTGATGGTCACATGACCTTCACACGTTTTAAATGGAAAATGATTTAAACATTACAGCATTTATACAACGATTTATTGTTTTTCCCCTTTTCAAAATATATACTATGCATAAAAACATAAATATACGTTGCACAAGATAAAAAAACAGATTTTAATACTAATTTCAGCAAGCATACACCCTTAATGTGTTTATTCCTTTATTAATATGTCCATGGTAATGTTTTTATTCACCGTTTTATTTAGGGAAACTTCTGAGATAAATATATCTCTGAACTTTAAAAATGGATTTAAATAAAATGCTGCGCTTCCCACCTCCAGTCGCAATGACTTCTGGGACTTCTAGAACGAGATCGGTGCTCAAGTCTGCATCGGTGTGTCCTCAATATTAAGAACACATCCGGGAAGTTTCACGCATCCTCCGTTCTTGCGGTCTTGAGTATTGGAACTAAAATTTGCCAGCTGATGATGACATTACACGAGAACGCAAGACAGCTGAAGAAAGCATATTGAGAAACAGCCAGAGAGAGAGAAAGACGAAGGAAAGCGTGGTGTCTGAGTGCATCACGGAAGAAGAGTGCGGTGTCGTCTTCAAAAAGCTGTTTTATAAGGTGCTTCAGCGGAAGATTATCACAGCTAAAGTTGAATAAAGGACGGCAGCACTGTCTGTGAAAGTGTGAGACTGGACTGTGATCTGTGCTTTGTCGTGCAAAAGTTTTTTTTTTCAGTGTTTCTAGCTGCTAGAGTGACGCAGTTATTTCGAAGGCCACTGAAGCCGTGAGTATGTCTTTTAGTTTTTGTTTGGCATTTTGCGATCCTTTCATTTTTGTGAGTAATCGTGTCAGAGACTAACTACAGTACCGATCACGTGTTTTTTTCTACCCTTCTGCTCGTGATCGACCACGTGAGATTGAAATGGCTGCAGGATGATGTAATACAGAACGACGAAAATTAGATTTTACACATAGTTTTTTATATACCCTGCCATCTAAGTGACATCTCTCTATAATTCATCTCAAGTTTATTTTTTATATATACACTTTAGTTTGGAAAAATTCAAGAGACTGAGTCAATTTTTTTTTTTTTATTCCTTGGAAGTCAACGCCTGATATTTTAAAACCTTATCTTAGTATTTCGCACCCCACATCGTGACAACGCACCCTAAATATTTTTGAGGGCTGATATTTTTATTTTTTTCATTTTTTTTTTGCATCTGAACTGAAAGTGTGAATTGTGGTGAGTGAAGTGGGCCACAAAACAACATGAACTATGAGTAAACAGCTAAAGGGACTGCTCAAATAAGTTAATAATGTTTATTCTGCTGAAAGAGTAACCTTATGTATGTTTTGATTTCTTCACTTCTGGGGTTTACCAGTTGTTAAATTGCTGTTTAAGAGTTTGTTATAAGGGTGAATGAAAAGGTGAATTGTAAAGGAATTTAATTTTATTTTCTTTTAAAGCATTTGTTGTAAGGTATCTTAATTTAATCAAGTATTATAACTGTTGAATTTGGAGGATATTGTGAGCAATTCAAGAAGTATACGGAGACTGCAAATTTATTTACATTTTATTTTATTGGGTTACACAAATAAGACACATACACACAAAATTTTCTGCAAATGTTTTGTATACTAATTGGTAGTGTATTTTCTTTGAGCTGTCAGGAAGTAGGGGAGTCTCCCTTACTTTATTAGATTCAAAGAGGAGGGTACATAGTAGACTAAGTCTTACATATGTAATTTATCTTCAGGAAGCCACTGTGTATAACGGACTGAAACTGCAGTCCCACCTTACTGTTTCTTTAGTCTTTTCGACACAATAAGGTGAGCAACCTCATACACCCATTTCTGTGTAAGGAGACTTAAAAGGGTCACGAAACACCAAATTAAATTTTTTGAGCTGTTGACCGTCATATATGTGTCCCACGCTGCCATAAACCCTATTAGGACATATATATTTTACTTAAAAGTGAAAATTTGTTATTTTTGCGTTATTTTGAGCAAATTCTTTCTTCTGGTTTGAAACAAATTTTTGAAGCTGCGTCACGGCGATTACATACTTGTGTGTAATCCAGCTTGGAGAGTGGCTATCTGTACGTGCAAGTATATAGTGACATCTCTGAGTGTGCGGCATTAATTCATGAGAAAGACTTGGTTCAAACCAATCAGCGCACTCTATTGTGTATGCGGTGCAACTTCATTAATATGCATGATAGCTTCGAAGACTGTTTTACTTGTTACAGTGTTCAGCAACAGAGAGACGCCACATTGTGTTGCCAAAACAAGTGAAAGAACGAGAATTTGGAGACATGGGTCGTCAGTGTTACATTTATTATTGTGCTGCAACGAAGGTTTTGTTTTCATTTCCCCGCTATGAGAGCGCAGCTGGACTCACGTGTGGATTACAGTGCATTTGTAAGGAACATTTTTACCCGAGAGCTTTTCGCATCTGGAAATGATGAAATCCGGATTTGCTGCTCGTCTCCTTTTAAAAAAAGACACGGCTCCAGTTTGTATTGATTGTCCTGTGTCTACAGATTTGATAAGTGTGTGTAAGAGCAGTGCCCTTTGTTTTTTCATTCAGATGGCAAAGTTACTTCGTATGGTGCTCTTTCAGTTTTTAAAGACATTCTATAGTCAAAATGATTTAGTTACTAAGTTTACAGAATGTTAATGTCACTGCAATATTATAGTACAATATTATAGACTGAAAGATCCGCTGTAAATGCTGCTCTCCGAATGTAAACATGTAAACATCACAATCAAACTATTACTATCGTGTAGAATTTTTGCCGCATTTTGTGACAGGATAGTCTATACACACACAGCTTTCTGACGCAACCTACCGAGTGCATCTAAGTGCATCTAAGTTACAAAGAAATGCGAAGGATATTCCTGCGTCACTATTACACACACACACACACACACACACACACACACACACACACACACACACACACACACACACACACACACACACAGCTGCAGTTCACCACTACTAATTATATACACCATTCACACACACATGCAGTGCTGATACTCGTTTCCCTGTTTAGTCTAGCCGTTTTTTTTTACCCTTCTTTATGTTTAAGCTGCCTACTTTGACCATTCCCTTGTTATACTGACTACTCTTGTGGATTAGAACTGATCAACCATTATCAATGGTGCGTTTTTAACTGATTAATGGTATCAGTTAAATGATTAAAATATATTATTTTATATATTTTTAAAGTTTGGCTGCATAAGGGGCCGATCACAGTGAACGGTGGTTTGCGTTGAGAGGGGCATCTTTTGAATGGTTTACTAACGACAGTGAGTGTTTTGTGCGCTGCTTATGTGCCCTGCGTGCCTTGTGTTTTTGCCATTGTGCAATGTGTGCTCGCAATTGAAATAAAAGTCAACCCTGAGTGGAAAAAGCTTGTTATGTCAGTCTTTTTCATTCTTCAATCAAATAAAAGGTAGGGTTTCCTTGAGGTGACAGCAGTGTTTGTGTTGTCAAGACGACTAAGAAGAACTTTTACAGATGGAGGAGAGACTAGTGGTCACTGTTTCAAGTTATCCAGAGCTGTATTACTTTACAAATCTTGAATAATCACAATATTATTAAATATTACAATTATAACAACATCGACAGCAACACTCATGCACAATACCCAGCTGATTCAGTCGTTTCCTAGTGACATAAAAAAAAGAGCACCAGACTTATTTTTTTCTTGTCAACAAAAAAGGCAGTGTGGTGCGCCTTGTGTTTTTGGAACGTAAAAGTGTGTTCGGTGTGATCGGCCCCTAAATGTTCAACACGTATTTGTTTACTCACGGGACAGTATTTTGCCAAAGAAGCAAAATAAAAGAAGGACATTCCTGGGGGGTATTCCAGAAAGCTGAGTTAACTTACCATCTGCTAAACCCTGAGCTCTCGGTTGATTAACCCAAATCCTGCTTACCGTGAGTATGTCGGTTCCTAAACAGCTAACCAGAGTTAGTTAAATCAACCCCCTGAAGATAACCGCGGGTTAATGCGCGCACACGGCACATACCTGAAGGCATTTTCAGTAGATCGCCGAATTCACAAGTCACCATAGAAAGTCACGGTGAGAAAAAACGGCAACGCACTTTACAGAGGGGGAGTTGCAGGTTTTAATGCTGGCGTATGAAGAATTAAGGCCGATTATAAAGAAAAAGCAATACACATCTGCATCAACGAAGGAAATAAAAATAAGATAATAAATAGATTTAAAAGAATGATAAGAGAAAATTCATTAGTTTAATAAATGACACATGCCACCCTCCCTTGATTGTAATGAAGAATTAAATGTAGGCTAACACTAACATCCTTTTTGAGTAGGCCTATGTTGTGTAACCATTCATGCATTTAATTGTCCTGCCATTAATTTCTTAAGGCCACAATAATAATGTGTATTGACTATATAAGGCTTACAGAAATTGTTATTCTTCTGGAGCTAGAAGAACTCTGTCCAAAGTCAAAATTAAACATAGACACATTCTTTTAAAAGGTAATATTTGATTACTGGAGCTGTATTAAACACTCTAGAATATTCTTTCTGTCTTGTAGCTAACAGAAAGGAGGCTAAGGAGAAGTGGTTAATTTATTTGACCTTAAACCACACAATCTGTCACAGTTGTAAGTGATTGCTGTCAGGTAAATTTAGATTATTTTTATGTTTTTTTTTTTTTTTGTTTTGCATGCAGACAACGTTTCTTCTGTCTCAACTAACAAACAGTGTAAGAATTTGTCTGCACTTTTTCATATTTTAATTTCACTATTGCATCACAAAACAATCTTTTATTTATTTATTATTTATTTTAATTCTAAAGTAGCTGTATAAGGTCCATCTTCAAAGACAAATAAAGTCACATGAGCATCACCTTAAGGTGAGAAATGTACAGGAAAAAAAATGTTACATGTTGAAAGGTGCGTGTGTATAAAGCAATGTAAAAATCTAATCATTCATTTTATTTCAGGAAATAAAGAAACGAACAGTGCTTCAGACCAAACTATTTAATTAATTTGACAAATCATTTCTCTTAGAACTCTTCCATCTCATTGATCTGCTTGAGTCACTGAGGGTTCCTCTGGGTCAGACTGAGTGCAGGGTAGGGTGTCATCATATACAAAAAGGGGTACCCTCTGTCCTCCAGCAAGTAACCAATGTAGTGCCCAGTAATGATTAAGGTGTATAATACAAATATAGTAAATAAAATAAAAAAAACATAGTGTAAATCAAATGTATCCTGTTGTAATGTGTGTCATAATGAATACTCCCTGAAAATTCTGTTATCATGTACAGACCCTGGACATTTAGCCTCAACCAGGTGATGAGGTGGGGTCATCACATATGAACTATAGTTAGTGGAAGCAGTAATGAGTTTAATAGTTGTAACACCAACAGATTAAGGACAGAAAATTAAGTTGTTAATATTAAAAATGTTAAAAATGTTTCATATTATCAGTGTCCTTTATTGACTGATGGAAAGAGGCTGCAATTAATGCACCCAATAGCATTTGGAAACCCTGAAAAAAATTATATTAAAAAATGTATCAAGGGTGTGTGTGTGCTGTGTGAATAGATGTATACATATGAACGACTACATCTTTAAATATGGATATATTTTCATAGAAAAGACAAAGCTGCCACTTCTTATAATATTATATATAGGCTACACAGGGGAAAAATGTGAGGGGTGCAGAGAGAGAGAGAGGAAGAGAAAAAAAATCTCTATGCGAGATTCGAGCTCACTCTGCTGTGAGCACCATTGTACTTTAGGGACGCACTGACCACTACACTATTGCCGCGCTCTAACATCTTTGAGTAATGATACTCAGTAGTTTATGGCCGATGAACTGTACAAAAGTGTATAAAATAGTTCAGTGCCAGGCATACTGTACAGATGGACATGCTATTGCCACATTGTACAGTAAAATACCCTGACGCAAAAAACAAAGAGCTGCACTGAGCGGTATGTTAACCATGGGAAGCGCAGACCTGCGTTGCAATTTGTCACGTTTGATTTGAAAAGGTTTGTTAAATACATTAATGATTCTTTCGAAAAACGACAACGCTCATTCAAATATTTATTTGGTTATGAAAAGAACTATGCACTTATAACCCTCTCACGATGAAAAAAAACTGCATATCTGTGCTTTTACGTCCATCAAAATGTTTATCTAAAGAGCATGCAATGCTCAGTAAACTCTCCGAAACAGACAAACTCTGGAACATACCCTGCTACAGAGCAGGTTATCTTCAGCGAGTAAGTTGCTATGGCTACTTACCATACCCCAGAAGTTACCTCCAATTTTGGAACCAAATCTGAGGTTATCCACTTACTTACTCTCAAATTTACCCGGGTATGTCACATAACCTGCTTTCTGGAATACCACCCTGGTTACAGTTTGACACAGATGAGTTGATGCCAAACCAGCACTAATGCTGATTGCCTCTGTCCTGGATCTGCATCATAAACTCAACAAATAGACTATTAATGATTTAGTGTGCAACCAACAAACCAACATATTTTCCATTTGGAGAATTACAGTAAAAAAAAGAAGAAAAAAAATTATATATATATATATATATATATATATATATATATATATATATATATATATATATATATATATATATATATATATATATATATATATATACAGGGAGTGCAGAATTATTAGGCAAGTTGTATTTTTGAGGATTAATTTTATTATTGAACAACAACCATGTTCTCAATGAACCCAAAAAACTCATTAATATCAAAGCTGAATATTTTTGGAAGTAGTTTTTAGTTTGTTTTTAGTTTGAGCTATTTTAGGAGGATATCTGTGTGTGCAGGTGACTATTACTGTGCATAATTATTAGGCAACTTAACTAAAAACAAATATATACCCATTTCAATTATTTATTTTTACAAGTGAAACCAATATAACATCTCAACATTCACAAATATACATTTCTGACATTCAAAAACAAATCAGTGACCAATATAGCCACCTTTCTTTGCAAGGACACTCAAAAGCCTGCCATCCATGGATTCTGTCAGTGTTTTGATCTGTTCACCATCAACATTGCGTGCAGCAGCAACCGCAGCCTCCCAGACACTGTTCAGAGAGGTGTACTGTTTTCCCTCCTTGTAAATCCTCACATTTGATGATGGACCACAGGTTCTCTATGGGGTTCAGTTCAGGTGAACAAGGAGGCCATGTCATTAGTTTTTCTTCTTTTAGACCGTTTCTTGCCAGACACGCTGTGGAGTACTTGGATGCGTGTGATGGAGCATTGTCCTGCATGAAAATCATGTTTTTCTTGAAGGATGCAGACTTCTTCCTGTACCACTGCTTGAAGAAGGTGTCTTCCAGAAACTGGCAGTAGGACTGGGAGTTGAGCTTGACTCCATCCTCAACCCGAAAAGGCCCCACAAGCTCATCTTTGATGATACCAGCCCAAACCAGTACTCCACCTCCACCTTGCTGGCGTCTGAGTCGGACTGGAGCTCTCTGCCCTTTACCGGTCCAGCCACGGGCCATCTGGCCCATCATTATTATTATCATTATTATCTGGCCCATCAAGACTCACTCTCATTTCATCAGTCCATAAAACCTTAGAAAAATCAGTCTTGAGATATTTCTTGGCCCAGTCTTGATGTTTCAGCTTGTGTGTCTTGTTCAGTGGTGGTCGTTTTTCAGCCTTTCTTAACTTGGCCATGTCTCTGAGTATTGCACACCTTGTGCTTTTGGGCACTCCAGTGATGTTGCAGCTCTGAAATATGGCAAAACTGGTGGCAAGTGGCATCTTGGCAGCTGCACGCTTGACTTTTCTCAGTTCATGGGCAGTTATTTTGCACCTTGGTTTTTCCACACGCTTCTTGCGACCCTGTTGACTATTTTGAATGAAACGCTTGATTGTTCGATGATCACGCTTCAGAAGCTTGGCAATTTTAAGAGTGCTGCATCTCTCTGCAAGATATCTCACTATTTTTGACTTTTCGGAGCCTGTCAAGTCCTTCTTTTGACCCATTTTGCCAAAGGAAAGGATTTTAGATTTTTTCAACAAATTTCTAAACATAATACTTTTAATAACTCATGTCTAATAACTGATTTATTTTATCTTTGCCATGATGACAGTAAATAATATTTGACTAGATATTTTTCAAGACACGTCTATACAGCTTAAAGTGACATTTAAAGGATTAACTAGGTTAATTAGATTAACTAGGCAGGTTAGGGTAATTAGGCAAGTAATTGTATACCGATGGTTTGTTCTGTAGACTATCAAAAAAATAGATAGCTTAAAGGGGCTAATAATTTTGTCCTTAAAATGATTTTTAAAAAATTATGAGCTGTTTTTATTCTAGCTGAAATAAAACAAATAAGACTTTCTCCAGAAGAAAAAATATTGTCAGACATACTGTGAAAATTTCCTTGCTCTGTTAAACATAATTTGGGTAATATAAAAAAAAGAAAAACATTCAAAGGAGGGCTAATAATTCTGACTTCAACTGTGTGTATATATATATATATATATATATATATATATAATAGGTGGGCATAGATCAATTATTTTAATCTAGATTAATTTTGAAATTAATCTAGATTAATCTAGATTAAAATGGCTCATTTGAATTCTGCCAAAGGCATTCAGAATATGTGTGCTACCCAAATAATGACTAAAAAGTCATAACTGAACTAAACAAAAACGTGGAGTATGCAGATATTAGTGGGATTATTGAAGTAAACACCACAATCAAACTATTACCGTCATGTAGGACTTTTCGCCATAATTTCCATAATTAGTCGGAAAATAAGTCACCCAAAATTACAGGGAACTCTTACATGAAAGCACTTCACATAAACACCTTAATTATATTATTGTCTATTAAGGCAAATAACTAGATTACAGATGTCCATGTAAGCATAATCAGTAGTGTCCAGGGACGGATCTAAAAAATTTTTTCATGGGGTGGCAAGGGGGTGGCATTAAAATTATGAGGGGTGGCAACACTAAAGCAAGCATCTATGACTTGAACCTGATATCTGGATGGGAAAGTCAGATAAATTAAAGGAGATGGTATGGTATGTTTAACTTCTCTTTGCTGAGTTCTATGCAAATCTTTAGCGAGTTTAAGTCTATGCCAAATTTGATTAACAAAGCATGACAAACAATGCAGACTGCATATGGATACTTCTGAGTGAATCAAGTTTCCTTAAGTCAAAAACAAATAATACACAACATACACTATACTGAACAATTTCGATTAGCTAACAAGGTAAGGCTAACAATAAATATAACTGATTCAAAAAACTTGCTATTTAGTTGTCATATAACTAGCAAGCAACTATCTCAGACAACACATAGATTTATTTTTTACCTTAATTTGGCATTTATTTTTTAAGTATTAAAGTAATTCAGTACCTGGATTTGTTTCTCAACTTCAGCATATCGATGGACTGGACACGGCCAAATGCGTTGTTGTCACGTGATGCCAGTTTTCAAAGGTTTGGACAATCTTGAATATTCAAGCTACTGAAAAATATACTTTTGAAAATAGTTTACAGTTAAGCAGTTAGTCATTAATATACTCGAGGATATCGGCCAAAAAACACTTTTGGTTTGTTAAAAGAGCCTGATTGACGATTGAGTCATTTGTTTGTGTGATGATCTCGCTGCACTAAATAGGTGCGTTCGACATGAAGCGCAGCTGCAGCCGGTAATCAACGAGATTAGCCGAGCGTGCGGAGTTGAAAACGAAGCCGTCAAGCCGGACAACCGGACACTTCAAGGGGTTCAAAGTTGCTGCAGTCATGATGACCGATCACATGGCGTCATTGTTTTTTTATTTGTAACAACAAAAGTTTTACAAATAAAACACATTACAGTCTCTACAAACTATAGTTCATTTTTAAACATAAGGAATTTATGAATATATTACAAATGCATGAGAGAAATAAGGGGAAATGAGAGGGTAATATAAACATAAAAACGAACAGGCCTAATAAATACAAAGCAATATGCACAAATTCTAGGAGTTTAAACATCACTCTAGGCTAATACTTCTTGTTTGAATTTGCTAAAAATGGGTTTACATTTATTTACATTTATAGATATAAAACTTTCCAATAGATATTAGTGTAAACCCCAAAAACAAGGTGTTTTGATTAAGTCTTAAACAATGATTAAGATTATTTTGGATAATGAAAGCATTTTCAAAAAAGCACTTTAATTCAAAAAGATTGAACAAAAGGACATTCCTAAAATAAGTGAGCTACACTTTAAGTAGAAGTTTCCCAGAAAGACCAGGTATAAACGGCTAGACAGGAAATAACATATATATATATATATATATATATATATATATATATATATATATATATATATATATATATATATATATATATATATATATATATATATTTTATAATCCTAAAAATCATTGTATAATTATTTAATAAAATAGTTCTTTAACTTAATTTGTTAAGAAATCTTTAGGGTGTCAGGGTCAATAACAGTGGCGGCTGGTCAATAGAGGGCGCTGGGGCGCCGCCCCCCCTTCAAGTTAGACCCCTTTAATATGTTAATGTTTATTATCACAAATATTAACTAAATAAATTGATTTAATTATAACATTCTAACATTTATTGTAGTCATACTAACATTTATTGAAAAAAAATGTATGAACAATATTTTTTCATACGTGCGGGGCGCCGGACTAATGGGTGTCTATGTAGGTACACAAACTTTTGCAATGCACGTGATATGACGATAAGCTCTAATTGGCCTGATTTAAATTGTCCCTGGGGCGCAGCGCTCTGCGAACCGAACCCTCCAATTTTTGTTGTTAGAACGAATCATATTTGTTTTTATATGATTGGCCTTATGTGATTGGACCATTCTCACCAAAGAGCTTAGAATGCAATTTCTCGAGATGAAGGAAAATTCTGTTGTATCTTTGCAAAGATATCTGTTCACAAGGCGTTTGGATGAAGAAAAAAAAAAGAATCAAAAAGCTTGGACCAGATCGACCATCTTTGCAAATTCACCAGTAGTCAAGTGATGGCGAGCGCGCGAATATTCGGGGCTTTTCCAGCACTTGTTATGACAAACGGAGTTGGCCGGCAGGTTCATGTAAGTCATACCTTTTACTATTTCCGTGTTTGCTGTTTCAAACAGCATGACGCAAGAGAGGCTGAATGCATTGGCCATGCTGTCAATAGAGAAGAGACTGGTGACTGAGATGACTGACTTTAACAGTTATTGAGAAATTTGCAAGCCAGAAGAAAAAAAGGAGAGCATAATTTATTTTCAAGTAGTGCTACTGGCCAGTGATTAGGCAACAGTTGTTTGTGTGTGTGTGTGTGTGTGTGTTTACTGATTATCTTGATTACTTCATTACTGATAATAAACCCAAATTGAACTAAAATGAACTGATTTGTGATGCATTTATTGTATGCTTTAGTCATATTTTTGTTTTTTGATACATCACCTGAAAAATGGCTTTTACACTCTTACTTTACCAACAGTTAGATTTTTTCTGGTGTTTGCCCCCCCCCCCCCCCCCCCCCCCCCCCCCCCAAAAAAATTTTTTAACACTAGCCGCCACTGGTCAATAATGATAATTATTTTATTTCAAGTCTGTAAGACTTATTTGAGTTAGGATAATATTCAGGTTATTTACTAAAATATATCATTTAAATCGTTTATGGAGCTGAATACAGTAAATAGTCTGTATAAAAAAGGTTGAAAATAAACCTGTGCAATCTAGCCTTTTTAACCAGATTTTTTAACATAAGATGCTGCAGTAAAATATTTGTAATTTTTTTAATAAGCATGATGTGTACAAGATAGAGATGGTATGAAAAGTTAATTGTTTGTTTTGAAATTTGTGAGACGGAAGTTGTCCAATAATAAACCCGAATCACACGTGGTTGTTTTCATACGGTGAACTCAGCCAATCATGTAATATCGGTGTCGTCATCAGAGCTCGTGCAGATGCTCTTCATATGCTGCGCGGGCTGAATCAGTCGTCTGATCTCGGAGCGCTGTCGCGGTACTTTGATGCTACATGTGACACTCACGTGGCGTCCGCGCAGCGTCAATCCGGACAACATTTCTAACCGGCGTGCACCGCTTTAAGACAGATTTCGATCGATCTGCGCAGCGCTGCATGAAGTCGAACGCACCTAGTGTCTTTGATTCACTAAAACGAAGAAGTTCATAAGAGTTGTTTGTTCAGACCACTGACACCATTCATCAAAGGTTCGGACAATCTTGAAGATGCAAGCTACTGAACAACATCGATCGATTTTATCACGATATATCACGATTTAAATGATATATTTTAGTAAATAACCTGAATATTATCCTAACTCAAATAAGTCTTACAGACTTGAAATAAAATAATCCCATCACCATCAACGGGACACCAGTGGAGAGAGTCAGCACTTTCAAGTTTCTTGGAGTACACATCGCTGAGGATCTGACATGGACTGCCCACACAGACGCAGTGCTGAGGAAGGCACAACAACGTCTCTTCTTCCTCAGGCGTCTCAGGAGGTTTGGAATGAGCCCCCACATCCTCCGCTCGTTCTACACCTGCACTGTGGAGAGCATCCTCACTGGCTGCATCACCACCTGGTACGGAAGCAGCACCAGCAGCAATCGCAAAGGTCTACAAAGGATTGTGCGAACTGCTGGACGTGTAGTAGGAGGTGAGCTTCCCTCCCTCCAGGACATCTATACCAGGAGGTGCATGAGGAAAGCCAAGAGAATCATCAGCGACTTCAGCCACCCAAGCCATAGACTTTTCTCTCTGCTACCCTCAGGCAGAAGGTTCCGCAGCATCCGGTCACGCACCAGCCGACTGAAGGAAAGTTTCTTCCCTCAGACTATCAGGCTGATGAACACTTAACACACCCCACACAAACTCTTCCATACCCCGGACTGCACACCGTCAAGATGTAGCATGCACTGCACTTTAACAAATCCATACTTAAAACAATACTGCCTACGTATCGCTGTCAACATTGCCAATTTTACATTGTCTTGTTTTTTGTGAGTATGTTGTTGTATACTGCACTGTCTGTATCCTGCACTGTCTGTATTTTTGCACTGTCTGTATTTTTGCACTGTCTGTATATTGCACTGTCTGTATTTTGCACTGTCTGTATTTTGCACTGTCGTTGTATTTGCACTGTCTGTATTTTGCACTGTCGTTGTATTTACACTGTCTGTATTTTGCACTGTCTGGAGCCAGCACCTAAGCTTTTCACTCATCATAGCACACGTGCTGCTGATGATGTGACAATAAAAGTGATTTGATTTGATTTGACATCCTTTTGAAAATAGTTTACAGTTAAGCTGTTAGTCACTAATATATACAAAGATATCAAAATAACTGCTTCGGTTTGTTAAAAGAGCCGGATTGAGTCATCTGTGTGTGATGATCTCGCTAGTTGCACAAATTGATTCACTAAAACAAAGCAGTTCATAATAGTCGTTTGTTCGGACTATGCTTTAATAGCGTTTTTTAATAGAGATTTTGTTCTGTTATTTATGGGTTTTAGCGTGGAATAAAGAGCAACAATGGAAATACAGGTGAACAAACCCCGGAGGGTGGTTTAATTGAACAAAGGTAAGATGTAAACAAACTGATAATTAAAGGTTCGCGAAATTTCGGTGGTGCGTTGTGCTCACTCTCAGTGTGGATGTGCTCAAGTGCAGAGTTCACGAACTATAATCTGTAGGAGACAGTGGTTAGTGGCCTGCTGAAGGCGCTTGATCACCCGAAGGGATTGCTTGGTTTCTTACTAGCTCTTCCAGGTGTCCATGCTTTTCGGGGAGACGCTGATAGATGATTGGGACCCTAGTCACACTATACGCTATTTTTATGTCATCAAAATAGAGAGTCGCTGCTGTAAATCGGTTGAGAAAACGCTTTTATTTTAAGAACACTAGGACACTAGTGCCGGGGTGGCAATTGGGGTATAGATCCGCCCCTGGTAGTGTCTTCGAAGAAAATGAAAGATCCAGAAGGGCATCCTGCTGATTTATTCAAAGGGCACTATTTTGTCAGACGGTTCACCGGTCAGGTATACAGTACATCCGCGCTAGTATATCTAGTTGAAAGTTATCTTAGCTTGCGTAGAATAGACCCAGCTCCCAACCCTACTGTGAGAATAAATTAACGGCGATATGTTTTTTATCCCCCGATAACAGTCTCGCGTTAACGCCGATAACGCCCTGCACTAATATATATATATATATATATATATATATATATATATATATATATATATATATATATATATATATATATTTTTTTTTTTTTTATAGCCTACATAATCTACTAATCAAACAATCAATTGTTTGATTGATCAATTGTTTGACTAGTTCTCAGTTTCTTGATTTTTGCAAAATGACGACTCCACACCAAACGGAGGCTTTCTTTTTACAGCTTATAAAACAAGTATGCAAATTAATGCAATATCATATGTAAACAACAAAATTGTTATATGCTATAATAGCCTATACTTTACAAAAAGTCAACATATGAGCCTCGTCATGAGGAAATAAAAGCACACAAGCTCTAAGGTAAAATCAGATGCTCAAGACATAATCTTTAATCTTTAATGACTTATACTGCCGGAAGTGGTGTTAGTGAGGCCAGCAGGGGGCGCCCAACCTCTGGCCTGTGTGGGTCCTAATGCCCCAGTACACTATAGTGACGGGGACTCTATACTGCTCAGTGAGCGCCGTCTTTCGGATGAGACGTTAAACCGAGGTCCTGACTCTCTGTGGTCATTAAAAATCCCAGGATGTCCTTCAAGAAAGAGTAGGGCTGCGTCCGAAACCGCCTACTATTCAGTAGGTACTGCATTTGAATTTAAACGTACTACTCGGCCGTTGGAAAAGTACGTTCTATACAGTATGAATGTGAGCAGTATGAATGGAATTCGGACGTACTACATCCGCCATTTTGTCATGGTCACGTGACCTACCTGCGTCAGTTGCGTCGCTTCACGTCCATTCATAAATTCTCTCGCGGGGCATCATGGGATAGCGCAGCGTCCATGGGATGCGCACTTCAGAATCTCGCCGGAAGTAGTAAGTCATCCGGGTACTTCTCGCATACTGATTTTCGAATTCTAAGAATTCGGACATACTACTCGGCTCGCATACTGATTTAAGCGTACTGTATAGTATGGAAGTATGCGGTTTCGGACGCAGCCTAGGGGTTTAACCCCAGCATCCTGGCCAAATCTGCCCACTGGCCTCTGTCCATCATGGTCTCTTAACCATCCCCATATCATAATTGGCTTCATCACTGTCTCCTCTCCACCAATCAACTGGTGTGTGGTGTGCGGTTTGGCGCAAAATGGCTGCCGTCACGTCATCCAGGTTGATGCTGCACTCTGGTGGTGGATGAGGAGATTCCCCCCCTATGTGTAAAGCGCTTTGAGTGCCCAGAAAAGCGCTATATAAATGTAAGGAAATATTATTATTAATAATAAAAAAATGTTGACAGAGGCTTGTGATACAAGAATTATAGCGGATAATTAATTAAATGCATAGGCCTATTTTCCGTGGAGCTATCGATTTGAGGTAGCTTGCTATTTTTATTTGACGGAAGAAAAAAAAACATATGATAGAAAAAAACAGCCTATATGCCGGTTCTTAAAAAGGATTCTAAATTAATCTAAATTTGTCATTTAAGTAAAAAATATCTAGGGCAGGACTATTTATTTAATTCTTTTTTTCTATGCTGTTGTAAATACTACATGTGCGTGAAGATGTTCTGTTGTTGTTCAGTTGTTAATATGTTCGCATGTTAAAATTAATCAGCATTTTCATTCATTCATTCATTTTCTTTTTGGCTTAGTCCCTTTATTAATCCGGGGTCGCCACAGCAGAATGAACCGCCAACTTATCCAACACATGTTTTACGCAGCGGATGCTCTTCCAGCCGCAACTCATCTCTGGGAAACATCCATATACACTCATTCACACTCATACACTACGGACTATTTAGCTCACCCAATTCACCTGTACCACATGTCTTTGAACTGTGGGGGAAACCGGAGCACCCGGAGGAAACCCACGCAAACGCAGGGAGAACATGCAAACTCCACACAGAAACGCCAACTGACCCAGCCGAGGCTCGAACCAGCGACATTCTTGCTGTGAGGCGACAGCACTACCTACTGCGCCGCCTAATCAGCATTTTAAAATGCAATATTTAAAATGTCAGACACAAAATAGGAATGTCATTTTTTTTTTAACTAAATAATAATTTAATGTCAATCTGACCAGTTTACCGGTAATATTTGGTTATAACGAGTGGCGGTTGTCGGTAGGTAAAATTAACCGAAATGTGCATCCCTAGATCAAACCCTTGTTGTCAATAATCATCATTACAATATCTGTCTATTTGAATTAAACTGAATGCTGTATTTAAATGAGAGAAATGGTCAGACTGACTTTTCATAGTCATTATAGATTGTGGTTATCATGAGCAAGACCTGATAGAATCTACTTTATTTGCTAGATTTTGAGATTTCTGTTGCAATGCAAATTATGTGTGGGCCTGGCCATAAACAAATGTGCTAGCATATTTTTTTTAAAGGGATGGGGCTACTCAAACCTTCCACCTTACCTTCATGTTTCACTTGAAATTACATCACATCAAACAAAGCTGCACTTTTCAAGGCACTTAAGGGGAGCTTCAAGGATTTCAAGATTTGCCTCATCGTATCACTGCACCAGGTTCACACACAATTACATGTGTCTTACTAATAGAGGAGATCACTTGAACTTGGTAAGCCCATAATTTCAGCTTCCGGTGGTCTGTAAAGACGGATGGCCAAGACCCACTAATATTTCAGCTGAGTGATTCCTGGCTGAATGTGTAAATGAGGGATATCTAGCAGACCCACACATCATTAACACAGATTTGCCGCGTCTCACTGCTGTGCCAGTATGTCTGTGGCCAATTAGAGCACTTAACGCCTGATATTTGGAGTCCGAGTCTAACATACTGTGATCTCTTAATACACTGAGTTACTGGAAGTGCTTCATTTTAATTGAGAATTGAATACTGTAGATTGACGATAGGGCTGTGCAATTTGGGGGAAATGTCTAATTGCAATTTTTCTGACTGATGTTGAGATTGAGATTCAATTTGTGATTTAATTTAATAAACAAATAAAAAGGAATACAACATGTTATAACTGTATAATATCTATTATGTATTCTCTGTCCATATAAATATAGCCTGTGTGTAGACAATATTTATTTTATATGCATTATTTTTGTGCACTTCTCCTTATAAAAAGTCAACTCTATACATTTTTTTAAATTATGATAGTTTTGCTTATATGATTTCAAGTATTGACAAAACATCTGCAAATCAACAATTATACATAGTCAATGCAGAAATTATTCATACCCCTGGTGAATTCTGACTTAAAGTTGTCCAGATGTAAACAAAAGCCTAAGTCCATAAAAGTATGTAGGTAACCCATTTATTTATTTTAAAGCAAATTTTATGGCTGACAAAATTATTTGGTTAGAGAGCATACTGAGAATTTGAAGAAAGGTTTGTCTCATACATTTTTTTTTTCTTTAGTAAGTTTACATGGACACCAATAATCCGATTTTAATATGATTAAGACATTACTATGATTAAGAGTATGTAAACAGGGATTTTTGATTACCTAAATCAAACTAAAGTCATAATCGAACCAAATAGAAATCGAATTAGGACTTGTGGAGTATGCTGAGTTTAGTTGCATTATTAAAGTGCAATATAGACATGTAAATACCTTAATCAAAATATTACCATTGTGTAGAATTTATGACGCATTTTCTGACAGGATAGTCTATACACACACTATATTGACACTATTCTCTGCATCTATCGAATCAGTGAAGGACCACAGGCACCTGCATCATGAAATGCAGAGGGTTTTTTTTTCCCATACACCGTGCAGTATCAAAATTTCATTAAAACAACACTTTTCCAGCAGTTCATACTCGCATTCAATAGCTCGTTTGCATGAAATTTTCCCAAATGAAGGTGCCAAACTGCAGTTAAAGTCGACAAATCAAAAATGAAACAGCTGAAATACATAAAACTCTGGAGGAAATGTGGATAGCGTGGTGACGCAATGACAATGATCAAATTATGTGCTATAACATGCAAAAAAAGGATCATGAAAGGAACATTCAAAAAGCAACTCATGTAAACACCTTAATCATATTATTGTCTTATTCAGATTAAGGCAAATCATTTGATTACTGATGTCCATACAAACAGTCTCTGCCAATTCATCTGGCAGATGTTTATGCAGTGGATGCCCTTCTAGCCACAACCCAGCACAGCACTGTGTGCTGTAAGGTCTTACAGGTGTGTGGCTTTCCTAATGAAGTCCAATCAGTATAATCAAACACAGCTGGACTCAAATGAAGGTGTAGAACCACCTCAAGGTTAATCAGAAGTAATGGACAACACCTGAGCTAAATATATGTGTATAAAGGGTTTTGAATACTTAGGACAATAGCTGCGTCTGAAATTGCCTACTACTCAGTAAGCACTGCATTTGAATTTAAATGTACTACTCAGCCATTAGCAAAGTATGTTCTATACAGTATGAATGTCAGTAGTATTAATGGATCTCAGACCTCCTACATCCGCCATTTTGTCATCATCACGTGACCTACCCGCGTCAGTCACGGTGCATCATGGAGTAGCGTAGCATCCATTCAATGCGCATTTCAGAATCTCGCTGGACGTAGTAGGTCATCTGGGTACTTCTCACATACTGTTTTTCAAATTCTGTGATTTCAGACATACTACTCTGCTTACATACTGTTTTTAGCATACTATGTATTATAAAAGTATGCGATTTCAGACGCAGCACATGTGATAATTTAGTTTTTCTTTTTTAATTAATCTGCAAAAATGTCTTTGCAGAAATGTTTTTCTGTCAATATGGTGAGCTGTTTGTACATTAATGAGGAAAAAAAATACTTAAACTATTTTAACAAATGGCTGCAATATAACAAAGAGTGAAAAAAATTAAAGGGGTTAGAATACTTTGTATATGTACCCACTGTATATAAACATTTCATCAAATACAATATGGTTCAAAATAAAATACCCACGCAAACACGGGGAGAACATGCAAACTCCACACAAAAATGCCAACTGACCCAGCAGGGGCTCGAACTAGCAACCTTCTTGCTGTGAGGTGATCGTGCTACCCACTGCACCACTGTTACGCCCCAAAAATTTAAATACAAGGTGTTTTTCTTTTTCAAAGTGAAAAAAAGGATCAATAAAATTTAAAAATGACTTTATTCAAATTTTTATTTTGAATAACAAAAAATTTAATCTCCAGAAAACAAAAACAAATAAAGGCTTGTTTTTTATAACCCGAAACCAGATAGGTCGATTCATTCACTATGACGCAATGCTGCCACACACACGGGCTAGCCTACTATAGCCTACTATTTTTTTTTCCACTTAATAACAATATAAAAAGTATTTTCTTGTGATGACGGGATTAATTGTTAAGACATATTTTCCTCATTAAGACGACACATTTCTCGTATAATGGCCGGTTATTCATTCATTCATTCATTTTCTTTTCAGCTTAGTCCCTTTCCGATCCGGATCCAGCCGCAACCCATCTCTGGGAAACATCCACACACACTCATTCACACTCATACACTACGGACAATTTAGCCTACCCAATTCACCTGTACCGCATGTCTTTGGACTGTGGGGGAAACCGGAGCACCCAGAGGAAACCCACCCGAACGCAGGGAGAACATGCAAACTCCACACAGAAACGCCAACTGACCCAGCCGAGGCTTGAACCAGCGACCTTCTTTGTTTCTTCGACCTGTTTGGTGTTTTTAGATAAATATGAGAACATTGCTGTCACACTGATGTCCGTATTTTTCAAAATGCTTATAAATCATGGTGATTTTTTTTATTTATATTTTCTCCAGAATGAAAAACTGCACACTTTGAAGGCAAAGGTTAGGTGTAGTGTTGGGTTAAGATAGAAATTACAGTTTGTACAATATAAAATAATGGAAACTTATGGGATGTTCCCACAATTCACAAAAAAACCCAACTGAGTGTGTTTGTCTACTGGTTTTTGTTGTTTACAAGGACATAAATTTGTATACTTTCATGGGTTTGATCTAGTTGTACTCTATTGAGCTGGTTTACGAGGGTATGCCTTGTGTCCTCACAATTAAATCTCTTAAAAATCACACTTAATGGGATCTTTATTCAAATTGCCACAGGTTTCCTGTAAGGGTTTTCCTGTGAAGGATTTAGGAAGGGCCATAACATCTTTTTTTTTTTTTTTTACTTTATAAAATACATTATGCCTATGGGAATTCCTAAACCACCAATAAAGAATCAAATTAAATCAAATAAATTAAACTGTGATGTTATAACTACAGTCTCATAACGAATAGATTGCACACTAAATCTCTCATGGCTTAAATTTAAGATTAGCCAGAACAAATGTACTGATATGCTGAAATATTACAGCATAAGAGGCATGAATCGTACACTAAACGGCAAATAATATTACTGATTTACGGTCCATGGAGATCTTTCATTTCACCAATTCAATTTCACACACAATTGCTATCGCTCCCTCAAACACAAAACAGCAGCAAGCGTGCCAAAAAGAGATACTGCAAAACTATTTAACTCAAAGACTTTTTCCATTTACTTAAAATCATATTTCCTGCAATTTTTTCCTGCAACATCACACACAAATAGTAAAGCTCCCTTCTGAGAGGAATGCAAGCCTCTTTCTAACATCTGAGGCCATATTATTCTGTCGCCATGTGCTTATTTGTTCCTGTCAGTAATACAATATCTTCATGTTAGTGGCAATAAAGTGAGACGAAATAGGCTCAACAGATTCTTAACAAGGCATTAGGGGGGTCTATAGAGACTGTTCACGCAGAAGTCCATTAGTTAGCCACTGGGTCATATATCTTTTGCTACAGATGGCTTTCCCTTTTAAGTGTCACCTGAAACCATTGCTTCCACCATCATGGGCTCAGGTTTGCTTTTAAACTACTGCATTGTGGTTAAGACTGCTGAAGTGCGCAATGCAATGACATAATGCACTAATCCTGTGTAAACGTACTGTTGCAGAACAAATACCAGAACTTTTTTTTTTTAGATTAAACATCTAAAGCATCTTCTGATATGTTGATAAGGATTCTGGCTTTATGGATTAGATATTAAGTATATTATAATGTATTGTTACCTAGTTTTAATCCAAAACTGCTAGCTTATTTTACATAAGCAGCAAGTAACATACTTCATATTCTTTTTTTTAATTTAGTACCTAAGTAGTAAACTGATCAAATAAAACATACCCCAATAATATTAGATTTTAATAATCAGTTTAAAATTTCATTTTTTTTTACAGCACTGCAATTAAACAACTGTGTTCGATATTCATTTATATTAAAATGTAATTCATACAAATGACTCAAAGATGAGTTTTCAGCATCATTACTCCAGTCTTTAGCATCATTTATTATTATTATTAGTATATCGTTGGTGTGCAGTGTCTAAAACGATACATGTTACTTCCAGGGTTATTTTAATAATTGATTAACCATTTGTGACATAATTAATGTCTTTAATGTCACATGTAGTCATTTCCCATTGAAAATCTTTCCCTCCAGTGAACTGTTAACATGTGAATGGCTGCAAATGGGTTGTTGAGTCAATAGTCTTTAGTCAATTCATCATCTAGTTAAATGAAAACAGTATGCTCAAAAGATATTTATTCATTCATTTTCTTTTCGGCTTAGTCCATTTATCAATCTGGGGTAGCCACAGCGGAATGAACCGCCAACTTATCCAGCACATGTTTTACCCAGCGGATGCCCTTCAAGGCAGGCCCATCCCTGCTTCCAGCTGCAACCCATCTCTGGCAAACATAAATACACATTCATTCACACTCAAACACTACGGACAATTTAGCCTACCCAATTCACCTGTACCGCATGTCTTTGGACTGTGGGGGAAACCGGAGCACCTGGAGGAAACCCACACAAACACAGAGAGAACATGCAAACTCCACACAGAAACGCCAACTGACCCAGCCGAGGCTTTAACCAGCGACCTTCTTGCTGTGAGGCCACAGCACTATCTACTGTGCCACTGCTTCACCTTCAAAAGATATTTACCAGTGGTCAAATTAAATCATCAATCTGAAATTGGATTTTCTTGTAAAATAAAACGTTCCTACTATTTCAGATTCCATCAGGTTCTACACAATTCATTCATGTTGAACCAAAACAAAAATCCATAAAGTTAACGTAACTAATTTAAGTAGATTGAACATAAAGCAATTCACTTTTCCCCAAAAAATCTTCAAAACTGTGTTCATTCTGCAAATTTTAAATAAGTAGTTTGAACTAATAGCAAAAATAAATCTTTTGAGTGTACACTGTAAAAAATGCTTATAATTTGTTTTAGTTGAATCAATTTAACGTTTTTAAGTCATCTCAACGTATATCAGACTGACAAAAATGTTAAGTTAAATTTGGTTTAACTTAAAAAAAATAGTTGAAACCTCAACATATTAAAATGTTTAAAGTAACATAAAAACATTTGTTGTCATGATTTTTTGACATTTTTGACACTTTCTGATAAGAATCCTGTATGTAATATATGGTGTTTAAGACTGCAAACTGCCAAAATGAGAGGCAGTTGAGCCGCAATGTACTATCTACTGTACTATATATATATATATATATATATATATATATATATATATATATATATATATATATATATATATATATATATATATATATATATATATATACACACAATCTTAATAATTTGCTTTAACTGAATGTACATCAAAATCTGAAAACAAACAACCAAATGTAATGCTGGACAATACCAAAACAAGTCATTAACATTATATTTTTAGAGCTGAATGAATAAACTCCCCATTGATGTTAGGATAGTACAATATTTCGCCAACATACATTCATTTAAAAATCTGGTATTTGAGAGTTCAAAAAATATTTAAAAGGTTGTCTAAATGAAGTGTTTAGCAATGCATATTACTAATCAAGAAAAAGAGTTTTGATATTTATAGTAGAAAATGTAAAAATATATACACTATTTGACAAAAGTCTTGTCGACTGTCCAAGTTTTACGATCAACAAATATTAGCTTGACTTTTAGTTGATCATTTGGAATCAGAGGTGGCTAATATGAAATACCTCTAGATTATGCTTATTTTAGCAAAATAAAATATAATCATGCCTTGATTTTTAATTATTTATTTAGGACAGCAAGGTCTGACTTTGCTTGGACAAAAGTCTTGTCACTTGAACTCTAGGAGTCCTGCAAGAAAGCTTTCTTTGCCATTCCATATGACTCTATTAATAAGTTATTTGAGTCATTACAGAGTTATCAAGATTATGTAGATTCATCTTTAATAACTCCTCCATCTTACCCCAGACATGCTCAATAATGTTCATCTCTGGTGACTGGGCTGGCCAATCCTGGAGCACCTTGACCTTTTTTTGCTTTCAGGAACTTTGATGTGGAGACTGAAGTATGAGAAGGAGTGCTATCCTTTTGAAGAATCCCTCTCCTGCAGTTTGTAATGTAATAGGCAGCACAAATGTCTTTATACCTCAGGCTGTTGATAATGCCATCCACTCTGCAGATACTGAATGTAACCCCAAACCATGACTTTTCCTTCACCAAACTTGACTGATTTCTATGAGAATCTTTGGTCCATGGGGGTTCCAATAGGCCTTCTACAGTATTTGTGATGATTGACGACCAGACTTTTGTCAGGTAGTGTTTATCTTTAAGGAACATGATCTTTACTTTATTTTCTAATAAAGTTTTGGCATAAGTTTTAATCAAAAATAGATAATTTTGACCAACACAATGAATTTTTGGCTATTGTCAAAATGTACTTGTGCTATATACTCCAAGTTAAAATAAAAAAAATAAAATAAACTATACCCTGTATTATGATTTCATGTAGACTTTAATGCATAATTAGGAAGTTTGACACATTCAAATTCTTGATGTTCTATCAAAAATATAACACTAAATGGGTTTGGAATGCCTTGAAGGTGAAGACATTACATTTTACAGATGTTTCACAGAGATAATTTACATTTGTAAGAAGCTTATTGATTTAAGGAGCATTTTGCATGCATGTGTATTGCTTTCCGTCGCTCTTTAATTTTATGATATAATGCACAGTGTTGTTTAAATCAATAAAATGCCACCAATACAAGTTTTACTGTCTTACTTCTTTTAGGTTCAATGGCCTTCAGTGAGTTCATCAGCATTCATTCCGGCATGCATCAAAGACTGTGCCACTATTGATGTTGCTAATATCTGCAAAAAGGAGGAAATTCTTTCAAAATTATCTCTTTTCAGATCCTCCCACTGATCGTGACAATGTGCCAAGGCTCCACACTGACTCACACTCTAAATCAGGCCTTAATTAATTGGCGAAGTGTAGTGAGAAAGTATCATGTTTCCTGAAACATCCGCTTTAAACTCTACGCCAATAAAACACAATCTCTAACCCGATTTTCCACATGGTTGATTGCTCTGTGTGGCGCATGGAGCAATGCTTTTGTATCTATCATTTTTACAATGCTATAACCATACGTTCATTCTGGCATATGGTAATAAAGCAGCCTGCTGAACAGCATTCAAGCATCCAAAAATAGCAACTGCGTGTTCTTACCATACTAGATATATTTGCATTGGCTTGTTTCAAGCTGTTTCAAAACAAACAAGCATATATGACATTTATTTCAATTGATTATGCATTACTCTCTGCTTGGAAAGAATCAAATAATTATTCAAATCCTATAAATTGAGTTTACCAGACTTAATAAACGTAAGTGCGTAAAGAAAACTTTGTGATTTGTGTGAGCATGGGAGGATTGCACTAAACAAGCATTAAAGCTGGATTTGAACCTTGCAAAACGGACGATGCTTTTATACTTGCTGCGTTCGCCATTGTAATATTCTTTAAAACGACCAGGGGTGTTTAAAAAGAACTGACTGTAAAATCAGACGAATAAACAGAGAAGTAGAAAGTTTCCGGAACTACGTCATATCATAAATATCATCCAAGATTTTTTAAACTAATTATTTTTATTGTTTTTATAAATTATTTTAATGATTATAAGAATTTTTATAACCATTCAAGATTTTTTTAATTAAACGTTGATGCATCAGTTGCTTTTATTCATATCTCGGACAGTTTTACCTATTAAAGTTTATTAAAATATTAATGACAAGATAACATGGGTTGCTCTACAAATATATGTTTTATTATTGCAAGAATAAAAGCAAATTGTTCCACAATTCACACATTAAGCTGGATTTATACTTTAGCCTGGCGCCACATCGCGCACCTCCGCTGACTGCGCGTGCACCTTGCGAAACAGGTAAGGCTTTATACTTGCCGCGTTTGCCGTTATGATATTCTTTAAAACGACAGGGGGTCAAAAGAAACTGACCGTAAAATCAGATGGATAAACAGAGAAGTATGAAGTTTTCGGAACTACATCATATTAATATCATTCAATATTTTTTAACTAATTATTTTTATTGTCTTTATAAATTATTTTAATGAATACTAGAATTCACTTACTAAAAAATACAGATGTTTTTTTTAAATTTAGCCCGCTCCACAATCCACACATTACTGTCTAGCTAGTTTCTGTCCTCTTCTTATGCTAAAAAGGCAATAATTGTCCAACATTCCTGACCATTATCACCAATAAAGCCTAGAAAAAAGGGCATCAGTATATTGTAAACCGATAGGTCCAAATGTTCCTTTTCAGTTTAAAAGAAATAATTTATTCCTTAATTATAGTTTTGTAACTATTAAATTGTTTTAAATTCAAAATTGTAGTATATACATCAGTGTAAAACCTATGAATGGTGGAAAAACATATTTCTGTAATTGTGTACCTGGGTCTCCACTTTTGCCATCTTTAAATCTTGGTTAAATAGTGAGGTTGTATTCGAAAAGGCACAGTCAAGACTTTTCTTTTTTAATGAAGTTAAGTTCTGTTGGTATCAGTAGAAAACCTTTTTTTTATCAGGAAATTAAGGCTAGTGTTTTGTTCTATGGTGTGCTCTGTTGGAGGAGGAGTACTGTATGACAATGGATGTTAGAAATTGGATCAATAAAATTATTTAAAAAGCTGGTTATTATTGGTTTGAATCCTCATTCACTTGAGGTGACTGTTAAAAAGAGAACAAGGGCTAAATTAAAGGTCATTATTAAATATGAAGGATATCCACTAAACATAATACTTTTAGAATACTTAAGAGTTCAGAGATTTAGAAGGTCCTTTATTCCAACCACTGTCAGTTTTTTAATGAAGTAGTGTAATTTGTATAGCACATCATGATTTTGTCAAGTACGATGCGATCCTGGATTAACATCTATGTTGATCCTGGAACATCATTTTTGTTTGAAAATGTAATCCATACCTATTCCCTACCCATAAACCCAACCATAACTGTAAATTATTCTCAAAATCAGAGGGAAATAATAGTTGGATAACAATTATGCAGATGTGCATTAACCTAACTGTAACCCGAAACTTAACATAAACTGTAAACGTATCCCTTAATTCTGATTGTCTGATTGGAATGTTGTTCCAGGATCAACATAGATGTTAATCTATGGCTGCGTCCGAAACCGCATACTTCCATACTATATAGTACGCTAAAATCAGTATGCGAGCCGAGTAGTATGTCTGAATTCATAGAATTCGAAAATCAGTCTGCGAGAAGTACCTGGATGACTTACTACTTCCGGCGAGATTCTGAAGTGCGCATCCCATGCACGCTGCGCTATCCCATGATGCTCCGCGAGAGAATTCATGAATGGGAATGAATCGACGCAACTGACGCAGGTAGGTCACGTGACCATGACAAAATGGCTGATGTAATATGTCCGGATTCCATTCTTCTTACATTCATACTGTATAGAACGTACTTTTCTAACGACCGAGTAGTACTTTTAAATTCAAACGCAGTACCTACTGAGTAGTAGGGGGTTTCGGACGCAGCCCATGTTCTATTTGATAAAATAAGATTGGCAAATTTGCATATGTGTAGCTTTTTGTTTTTATTTGCTCAGTTACTTACTGTGTTGTGATGTGTAGTTGGTGCAAATAGTGTTTTTGTACTGTATTTGGTATGTTGTTGTACTGTTTTTTTTTTTTTTTGTGGTATTTGTTGTTTATTAATTTATTGTATTTTGATGTCAATGGTGGCAAATAAGTTTCTGCTAACAGTGGTTAATAAAGTTGATTTGAAACAAGTAAAGATGACTAAATGATGACAGCATTTTCATTTGTGTGTGAACTACACCTTTAAGTGACTTCAAAGGGATATATATATATATATATATATATATATTAGGGCTATCAAACGTGATTAATTTGAAATATTGGTCCCACTTTATATTGTGTCGCTTATACCTGTGAACTTACATGGTAATTAGATGTGTAAGTAATATGTAACTACAGTGTATGTACACACGTTTACATAGTATTTACTTTTGTATTACTGGTGTAACTACACTCATGTAACAACCCACTGAATAGTATGTGTAAGTACAAATGTGTAACAGGACATTGGTAACAACAGTAGGAAAGTACACATCTGTAACAAGAATTATGTAAGTGCATTGTGTAACAACAATATGTACTTGCAGATGTTTTCCCACTTCCACACCTGTTTGCAGATCATGCACTTGTGAACACTGTATGGCAGAACTAATGCTGCATTAGAAGGTTTCACCTTGTGATACCAGTGTACTTACATGGTAACTCCACAGGAACTGTCCACTTAATATAAAGTGTAATATGGTCACAAATTACTGTGTAACTTGTAGAAATATCTTCTATGCAACACTTTAATAACAGTGTAGTTACATGGTAACTCCGCAGGAACGATCCACAATATAAAGTTTAAAATAAAATTCATTTTCGTTTCGGCCTAGTCCCTTTATTAATCTGGGGTCGCCACAGCGGAATGAACCGCCAACTTATCCAGCATATGTTTTACACAGTGAATGCCCTTCCAGCTGCAACCCATCTAAGCCGAAAAGAAAATGAATGAATGTATGAACAGTAATTTGTGACCATTTTACACTTTATATTGAGTGGATCCTGTGGATTTACCATGCAAGTACACTGGTATCACAAGGTGAAACCTTCTAATGCAGCATTAGTTCTGCCATACAGTGTTCACAAGTACATGATCTGCAAACAGGTGTGGAAGTGGGAAAACATCTGCAAGTACATATTGTTGTTACACAATGCACTTACATAATTCTTGTTACAGATGTATACTTTCCTAGTGTTGTTACCAATGTCCTGTTACACATTTGTACTTACACATACTATTCAGTTGGTTGTTACATGAGTGTAGTTACACCAGTAATACACAAGTAAATACTCTGTACCAGTGTGTACATACACTGTAGTTACATACTACTTACACATCTAATTACCATGTAAGTTCACAGGTATAAGCGACAATATAAAGTGGGACCGAAATATTTTATGCGTAAAAAAAATTAACGCATTTAACGCAGGTGCAGTTTTTTTTATTTCCTGTTGTGGCCGACGTGTGTTCAGGGCCGGCGTGTCCATAGAGGCGACCTAGGCGACCGCGATTTCATCCGCGACACCCCACCCACCCCCTCCCTCCCTGTCCTTACTTTCATTTGCAAACCGGTAACTTTCTATTTCACTTTCGGGTTGAGGGCGGCGTGATCACCGTTCACCCAGAGCGCCAGTTCAGCTTGCTCCAGCCCTACGTGTGTTTAATGTGCAAATAAATATGGATAAATTATAATATGGATAATATGGATCCATGTAAATGTACTCAGTGAAAGTGGCAGATGATGTCGCAAGCTGTCAAAGACAGCCCATTCCTCTCTAAGTTGATTCCAAGCGCCCTCAAATGTTTCAAGTTTGAAGTGTTTCCCCCCTACACGCAACTTTTGTAAAGCATCTGCTTCACGTTGCTGTCAGAATCCTTGCTTGAGAAATACAGCCATACTTTAAGAACACTTTGTTTAAGCAAAATTTGATGAACGCGATCGTGCGTGGTGATGATCTGAAGGGAGTGCGCTCTGTACTTCGTGTACTCGGCACTCTCTCTCTCTCTCTCTCTCTCTCTCTCTCTCTCTGTGTGTGTGTGTGTGTGTCTGTGTGTGTGTGTGTGTGTGTGTGTGTGTGTGTGTGTGTGTGTGACTGGACTGTCTTAGCAACTGGCTAAATGTTAAGGAGGACTTGGCAAAATTGTTTCTACTTTATAATTAATGTTCTCAACTCGCAAACAATGAGTACAATTGTTTGTATTCAATACTTTACCATTATTATTATTATTATTTTCCAATTTCCATATTTGCAAAGCCTGTATTTTGGATTATTATTTTTTCATTCGTAATTAATCATGATTAATTTCTTTCGTGATTAATCATGATTAATCACAAATAAAGTGTGATTAATTAGTAATTTTTTTTTTTATCAATTGAGAGCCCTAATATATATATATATATATATATATATATATATATATATATATATATATATATATATATATATATATATATATATATATATATATATATATATATATATATATATATACACACACACACACACACACACACACACACACACACACACACACAGCGGGGAAAATAAGTGTTAAACATGTGACCATTTTGCTCTGAAAACATATTTCTAAAGGTGCCACTGACTTTTTTTTTTTTTTTCCCGGATGTTGATAACAACCAAAGAAATCAATATATGCAAAGAAAACAAATCTAATCAGTTTACAAATTAAATTATGCAGAATGAAATGAAATTACGCAGGGAAAAAGTATTGAACACATGAAGAAAGGGAGGTGTTGAAAGCCAGTGAAAGCCCAGACAGCAGCTGAAATATCTCAGTACTTATTCAGCATCCATCTGTTCTTCCTCATTACAAATTAATATTTTCTGCTTCAGTCCAACATCTACATTATCAGGATAATGAAGATGAAACCAGGGTGGACATTTCAGCAAGACAATGATCCAAAACACAGCCAAGGAAACTCAAATGCTTTCAGAGAAAGAAAATCAACCTGTAGAATGGACCAGCCAATCACCTGACTTGAATCCAATAAAAAATACAAATTAAAGATCAGATTTGATAGATGAGACCCACAAAGCCATCAAGATTTTTACACTCAGTTGAAGTCTGTGAAAAAAAAACACACCTGAGCAATGCATGTGACTTCGTTCTCCATATGAGAGGCATCTTATAAAAGCATTTTATATATTAGTAAATATTAAGTATGATATATTATACATATTAAATATGTTTCAGTAGTTCAGCACTTTCTCCTTGTCATTTCATTGTTATAACACATTACTAATTGTTCAGATTTTTTGTTTGTTTGTTTTATTTTTATGTTGTATTGTTTTGGCTTTACCAAAATATAGTTCAATTCCATGTCAGCAGCTCCTTTAGAAATATTATTTCCAGGAAAAACATGACGTGTTCAATACTTATTTTCCCTGCTGTACAGATGTGGCTACTGAGAACGCGCGAGTGAATGGACGTGATCGCATGCAGTGCTGCAGTATTGTGTGGCACAGCACAAAATGGTCTAACACAAGAAAGACATGACCAGCAGGGGGCAGTTTTGTAACATAGTGAACTTACTGAACTGATATACTGTAGCAGCTAGAGCATGTGAGTGGAGCTGAGCGGTGTGACATTCTGCTAAGCATTCGCTCCATGGTCGTGAGCTCCACTCAGTCGCTAACTGCCCATACATGCTGAGAAAAAATGGTTCAGTTTAGTAGAAATTAATTGTTTTAATTAATTAACTAAACAGGCGACACGGTGGCGCAGTGGGTAGCACAATCGCCTCAGAGCAAGAAGGTCACTGGTTTGAGCCTTGGCTAGGTCAGTTGGCATTTCCTCCAGGCACAAGTCCAAAGACATGTGGTAATGGGTGAATTGGGTATGCTAAAATTGACTGTAGTGTATGTGTGTGAATGAGTGCATGTGGATGTTTCCCAGTGATGGGTTGCAGCTGGAAGGGCATTCGCTGTGTAGAACATTTGCTGGATACGTTGGCGGTTCATTCCGCTGTGGCGACCCCGTATTAATAAAGGGACTAAGCCGAAAAGAAAATGAATAAATAAATTAACTAAACAATATGGAACAATAATTAGGGACAACAGAGCATAAAATGACAGTTCAAAAGAAAGATAGATAAAAAACGACATTTATTATTTTTGTAATAATACCAGTTATCTTTTTATACTTAATTTATATATTTGTTCATTTGTTTAAATAAATATGAAAAAAAGTTCTGTGATATCGCACATGCATATTGTTGTATTACTGTTTGAATAATAGGAAAATAATAATAACAATTAAGTTTATTGAGTTGAATCTAAGTTTAAATTTTAAAGTGATGGAACAACAAGAAGCTCAATCAAGGTTTATTGCAAAAATTACATGCAGGATCAAATTGATGGTTTAAATGTAAGCCTGTGTATGTTAAAACATGCTTCCAGATAGACTTCCATATGGGGCAACAGAATTATTGGATAAACTTTGATATAACCTAGATTGAAGCTTCGTTGTTGGTGCAACCCTCCCTGTGTGTGAACAAAAGAGTCTGACACTGAACAATGACTTTGACAAGTCATTTAAATGGCACGGTTTGGCAAGCCTTGGGCAATAGAAAGGTTGTGGGCTTGCATGAAGAGCAGGGCATTCTGGGACAGAACAGGGGCCAGACAATCAAGTCATCCAGTGCCACTGACGTGTTTGCCAAATTAGGATATATTGTCACTTTAAATTCCCCCAAAGATCTCCCTCCATTATTTGAGTGGACCATTTCACTTGTCGGATGAGGAAACATTCTTTGTTCTTCTTTCAGATAAAAGGCACTTAATTACTTCCATTAATTAAGTTCGTCCTTGAGGATTTTCGCTCAGTCAGTTGTGAACGTCTCCGGTGAAATATTCTTCTCTTATTAGAGAGCCAATTCTGGCACTTTTCTGATGGATGACCATCAGCAGACAGCATTGTAATAATATGACAAGACTTTTGTTTCTTGTTAAAGGGATAGTTCATCAAAAACTGAAAACTCTGTCATCAGTTACTTAACTTTCACTTGTCACAAACCTGTTTGAGTTTCTTTTTGCTGTTAAAGTTATTTTTAAAAAAATGTTGAAAAGAAATACAAAGAAATATTGTGTTTAACAGAAAAAAGGAAAGTCATAAGGGTTTTGAAATGCTTGAGGGTGAGTGAATAATGTGTACATTTTCATTTTTGTGTGAACTATCTCTTTAAAAAACTAATGAACATCCAGACACTGTCTACACTGTACACTGTTACATGAATTTACAAAGGATCTGCATGCTCTCCTCTCCTCTTAACACAATAAACAATTTTGACCAAATTGACAGAGATGAGAAGACAGCAGTAACGTGATGTGGATACAGTATGTTTCAAGTGCTGTGTAATGGACTGACATCATGTCAACAGAAGGTCATCAAAATTACACATATGATTGATCATAGTTTGATTATAAAGTATATTTGAGACTACGTGTCATACAGTTCTGCCTCTGTTAAACTACAGTTTGAATGAATCATTTTAGTTGTATTGCACATTGACATTGCAGAACACATTTAAATCATTTTATAGACATTGCATAGACATTCGTTTCACGTGTCAAGGTATGGAAGAGAAACTTGTCTACTAATGAAATTATGAACTACTTTTTCCATTTGATGTAATTAAATTTGACTTGTGCTATATTTTACTAAATTGTGTAAGTGAATACACAAACTTCTATTTATTTATTTACTTACAGTTGCAATCAGAATTATTCAACCCCCTGATTTATTAGCCCCCCCCTGTTTATTTTTTTCCCCAATTTCTGTTTAACAAAAAGAAAAAAATTTCAACACATTTCTAAACATAATAGTTTTAATAACTCGTCTCTAATAACTGATTTATTTTATCTTTGCCATGATTACAGTAAATAATATTTTACTAGATATTTTTCAAGACACTTCTATACAGCTTAAAGTGACATTTAAAGGCTTAACTAGGTTAATTAGGTTAACTAGGCAGGTTAGGGTAATTAGGCAAGTTATTGTATAATGATGGTTTGTTCTGTATACTATTGAAAAAATATATAGCTTAAAGGGGCTAATAATTTTGACTTTAAAATGGGTTTTAAAAGAATTAAAAACTGCTTTTATTCTAGCTGAAATAAAACATTTAATTCTTTATTAAGAAGAAAAAATATTATCAGACATACTGTGAAAATGTCCTTGTTCTGTTAAACATCATTTGGGAAATATTTAAAAAAGAAAAAAAAATTCAAAGGGGGTTCAATAATTTTGATTGCAACTGTATATAATGTATGTATATATATATATATATATATATATATATATATATATATATATATATATATATATATATATATATATATATATATATATAATCCCTTTAAATAATCAACTCCTTGCAATTTGGTTTTATTGAGTCATGCATACATTTGATCGATCAATCAATCAATCAATCAATCATCACATTCAAGGAGGTTATATATGCATATTTTAATCATTCTGACTGAAACATTTCAAGGTTTGTACTGTACATGTATACTTTAAAAAAACGTTTTATAAAATGATGTAAAATTAAATGTTACTTTTAAGTTTCTAAATCACAATCTTTTGATAATCATAAAAATCATTTTCACACAAGCAGTGCGCAGCTTTGCAGTGCTTGATTGTAAGTTTAACTGAAGTGTGCCGTATGTTTGGACAACTGTTTTATGGTAAACTGAATTACATCAAACTTTACATTTTATGAAATTCAGTTTGCCATAAAACAATTGACAAAACACTTTGTTGCACCCAGGCTCATTATTGATATGTACCCCTAAATACATTTATGGAAAACACGATATACATCCTAGGAGGTACGTTTTTTTTGCAGTTTTGGTTTTATACCAAAATACGAGAGGCCCACTATTTATGCTTTTTTAGAACTCAAAGTTCTCTCGCGAGTGGCATTTGTGACTGCTGTTCTCACGTAAGTCTACCAGAAGCCGCTGTCAACTGACTGACTGACTAATCAGAATCAGAAACCGTTTTACACACACAAGGAATTTGTTTTGGCAACAGAAGCTTCCAGTGTATATAAAGTGACAAGTGACAACACAAAATTAAATATGAGAAAAGAAAAAGGCGATAAACATTAAACAGAGATGCAGTTAGTCAAAAAGATCTGGATGTTGAATTGTATGTACAGATTTCTTGTAAATATACAGGTTATAAGGTGTTGTGTACCAATGCGAATGGAGAAAGTATTGCATTGTATATTGTTATATGGTGCTGTGTACAATTCCGTATGAGAAAGTATTGCACGTTTATTGCACAGTAGGATAATATTTAACTGTTCATGAGGTAGATGGCCTTAGGAAATAAACTTTTCCTGTTTCTGGCTGTTTTTGTGTTTGATGCTCTGTAGCGCTGACCAAACAGTAACAGTTCAAACAGGTAGTGTGCTGGGTGCGAGGAGTCCAGAGTGATTTTGCGAGCCCTTTTACACACTCTGGAAGAGTACAGTTCTTGAAGTGTAGGAAGGGTAGTGCCAGTGATTCATTCAGCAGTCCGGACTATTCGCTGTAGGTCAGTTTTGGCAGCTGAGCTGAACCAGACGGTGAATGAAGTGCAGAGGATGGATTGGATGACAGCTGAGTAGAACTGTACGAGCAGCTCCTGTGGCAGGTTGAACTTCCTCAGCTGACGAAGGAAGTACAGTCTCTGCTGGCTTTCTTTACAATAGAGTCTATGTGAATGTTCCAGTTCAGATCCTGAGAGATGGTGGTGCCCAGGAACCTGAATGACTTTACTGCCGCCACAGTGCTGTTCATGATGGTGAGTGGGGGAGTGCAGGGGGGGTTTCTCCTAAAGTCCACTGTCATCTCCACTGTTTTGAGCGTGTTCAGCTCCAGGTTGTTGAATCTGCACCATAAAGCCAGTCGCAACAGGTCTGTAGTCATTGAGTCCTGTGATCTTTGGTTTCGTTTGTATTAGGATGACGGTGGAGCATTTGAAGCAGGATGGAACTTTGCGCTGTTCCAGTAATGTGTTGAAGATATGTGTGAAAATGAGAGCCAGCTGGTCAGCGCAGGTTCTCAGACAGGCTGGTGAAAAACCGTCTGGGCCTGGTGCTTTCCGTCTTCTGTTTACTCTGTTTACTGAAGATCTGACGCACATTATCCTCACTGATCTGAAGTGCAGGGGTGAGAGGGAGATGGCTGGAGGTGTTGATGGCTGTGTAGGGAGATGGTCATGGGTGTAAGGTGTCTGGTCAGAGGTGTCAAATCTACAGTACAGTAGAAGATATTCAGCTCGTTTGCAAGATGTTTATTGCTGTCGATGCTGGGGGATGATGTCTTGTAGTTAGTGATGTCTTTCAGGCCTTTCCACACTGATGCAGGGTCATTGGCAGAAAACTGGTTTTGCAGCTTTTTGTCATAGCTCTTCTTAGCCACACCAATCTCCTAGGAAAACGCCCTTGCTGCATAAAAAGGCTTACAGTTAATGAAAAGCACTTTCACATCAGGACAGCACGTCTTCTTTAACACAGTTACATCCGTACACCACCTTCTGTTGATGTAAAAGCATGTCCCACCACTGCGCGTTTTGCCCGTTGACTCCGTATCGCGATCTGCTCTGTACAGCTGAAAGTCCGGTAGGTGTAATGTGCTGTCCGGAATGGCTTCGTTCAGCCAGGTTTAGTAGTTCGTCCATTTTGTTAGGAAGAGAGCGGAGATCCGCCAGATGGATGCTAGGCAGTGTCGTTCTGAAGCTGCGCTGTCTCAGCCTGACCAGCGCGCCTCGCTTCCCATGCCTGCGCGTCTTGTAGCGTTTCCACAATGCAGCTGCTCCGCCGACAACAATGTTCCGCAAAATGCCAGAGAAATCAAAATCCAATTGGTGATTAGTTGGTGTGCACTGCCAAATGTTCAGCAGCTCGTTCCTGGTATAACTGATGTAATGTAATGTAATGTAATGTGTATTTATATAGCACATTTATTGTGTATGGCCATACACCCAAAGTGCTTCACAATCATGAGGGGAGTCTCTCCACACCACCACCAGTGTGTAGCATCCACTTGGATGATGCGACGGCGGCCACAGGACAACGGCGCCAGTGCGCTCACCACACACCAGCTATTAGTGGAGTTAAGAGACAGTGATAGAGCCAATTCAGTGGATGGGGATGATTAGGAGGCCATGATGGGTAAGGGCCGATTGAGGGACTTTGGCCAGGACACCGGGGTTACATCCCTACTCTTTACGAGAAGTGCCATGGGATTTTTAATGACCACAGAGAGTCAGGACCTCGGTTTAATGTCTCATCCGAAAGACGGCGCCCACTGACAGTGTAGTGTCCCCTTCACTTTACTGGGGCATTAGGACTCACACAGACCACAGGTTGAGCGCCCCCTGCTGGCCTCTCTAACACCACTTCCAACAGCAACCTAGTTTTTCCCATGTGGTCTCCCATCCAGGTACTGACCAGGCTCAGCCCTGCTTAGCTTCAGTGAGTAACCGGTCTTGGGCTGCAGGGTGATATGGCTGTGGTGATCATGTTTGATAAACATAAAACAGGACAGGCTAACAAAAACAGTGCAAACACTGGAGAGTTCCACACCGAGACAGCCATCCGCGGCACCATCTTGAGAAGGTCTGACTGACTGACCAACCAATCGCCCCACCTACCCACTTCCCTTAACCCAACCGAGAGTGTTTTCAAAAGCAATCCAGAAAAAAAAGCCCTCGCGGCTACCTGATTTTTACCATGTTGTTAGATGTTACTACATTCTCACACTGTTATTTACTTGTTTATTGCATTTTTTTACTTTTGTTTTACCTGCTTTCTAGAATAATTCTTAACTGGACTTAAATCCCGTCGTTGGTGAGCTACTGGGCAAGCTGGTAACAGCGGAAAAGCCGTCCTCATGGAGGTAAGCGGTCAGCTGATAGTGCAAAAAGAAATAGAAGCCGTCTGTGGCGTCATACGTAACATTCATTTTAATGATGAAATGTAGCCATGCATAGCTCTCACTACATAATTCATGCTCTCCAGAAATGTATACGGGGGTACATATATTGCTTCTTTCCCACTTTAACCATTTCTAAAGACAATACAAAGTAAGATCTTAATAATTATATTTTAAATACAAAAAAGTATGTAAATATAATTGTCACATAATAAAGATGTACTTCATTTTTATTATTTTGCAGATTTTTTAGACAGTCCTGGTTTAAAACATGCATCATATTCCATCAATACTGCTTAATGTACTCTTTTAACAGCAGGGTCAATACAGTAATGCGATGCAGCTCTACTCATGCATTGTATTGCACGGTGGATTAAGTTGTTAAACGTTGCAGGTGCTATCAATCATGACAGTCCAAACGCTACAATAATAAAAAACTTTTCGCATCACACCAGTCAACTTCTGCAGACCTTGAAGAACAAACATCATCATTTTTTGCCATTCTCCAGCAGTGTCCCCTCAAGAACCCTGTCACTAGACGTTTATTCAGCAGACGTCTGTTTAAAGCCTGCTGAGCTAAACACTTGTGTCAGCCTGTCGCCCTGAGATGTTTATGTGGCCCACTCCTTCACTTAGTCAGAGAGTTTATGCAAATGAGACACTTATGCATTGATGCATATTGCGCTTTGCATCCAAAAGCAGTGCAAACATGCAATGGGAACATTTCACATTCATCAAAAAACAGAACAATGGTTATAAAACTCAAAATATTTGAAGTTAGATAAAACATGTCAATGTTGTCAGCGCGTCCAGAATGTGTTGCAGAGGGGGATCCATCGTGTCCCCCAAAAAGACTGAATTTGTGACATTATTCGCTGAGTGACATGAAAAGAATACTCAAATCAGGGCTTGTCAGGCTCTGAATGGGGACGGGTTTCTGCCATTGTGAACAAGATCTCTTCAGAGGAAGAAAGGAAAATGCGAGACTGCGCTGAAACAGAGCCATGTTCTCGTTTAAATGATTATTTGACTTTCCCATGGTCCCCGAGCTCGCCTCGGTCTAATAAAGAGAGACAGTTTTACAGACGAGGGAAACTGCAGGACTTCCAGACCTCAGGCTACAAATCTGGCTAAAATTAGCCTTTCCTCATTCCAGCTGTCACCACAGGTGGAGAGGCATCCAGACTCGGTAGTCCTATGCAAAATCTGTACACATCAGGCCTGCAACAATATAGATGTAATAAACAATAATGGAAAAAAATTTGAAATAGATTATTCTGCATTTTTTGTTAGGGTGACAAGTTTTACGATTAAAGCTAGTCTGAGCGATTTGACTAATGGTAATCATCAATTTCAAAATTACTGAGATGACCAATCAAATCAAAGATTTCAAAAGAGCATAGGTCTAACACTTCAGTTTTTCACTATCAAAAAGTGTGATGTAAGATTTTGGTGGGTATAATTGCCTGTTTTAGGATATACATGTAAATATACAAAGATAACTTTCTTGTGGTAGACTTCTACTAGACTAGACTTGTTTGTCAAATATTGAAAATACGGTAACACATTACAATAAGATTGTCTTAATTAATGTTAGTTATTCAGGCCTGTAGCCAGCCTGGTTAAAGGGTGGTTTTCTTTTTTCTCAAAAAGTGGACTTTCTGCAGTTATACGCCTCCTTTTCTATTTAATTATGAGATTTAAATACTGCATTTTAATTATATTTTAAGCATTTTTTTAGCTGAATTAGCTTGTTTGATGGTCATTATAAACACACTTTTTAAAATGCCAAAAATATTACCTTAGGATTTATAATAAAGAAATGTAAAATAATACTTATTTTTAAAAGACATATTTATTACATCATATATCATTCGAAAAAAAAGTGGCTGCTAACAGAGGATTCCGCTTGGTCTTAAAGCCTTTTTCTATGGGTTATCTTCACTATTTATGATGGAATAGCAGTCAAAATAGGACAAATGAGCTCATTTATGGAACAAATTCTGGACCTTTGTCAGTGAGGGGTGGGTTTTCCGAACCACCAGAATTCACCCGAAATAAAGTTGTTCATTGTTAGTTCATGTTAACTCACAGTGGATTAACTATTGTTAATAAGCATGACTTTGGATTTTAGTAAAGCATTAGTAAATTCTTTGACTATCCATATAAAATGCTACACAGGTATTGTTCATACTTAGTTGCATGCATCATACTTAAACATGCATATACTGTATTTTGCTTATTTGAAACAAAAAAAAAATGATTTTGTTGTCAAGATATGGCTTTATTGCTAGGTTAAATGGTTAAAAGCTTTCATTTGATGTTATAAATTGTACTATCTTGCACTGAATAAAACGTCAACACACTGATGTGTTTATTTAAAGAACAATTACGAATTTATGTGTCTTTGCTTCCCCCTTGTGGTTGTGGAAATCAGAGCCACACACATTTATCAAACGTCTTTCCTGAGACCCCGCCCATTGACTTGTGTCTTCTGTAGTGGACCTTGTGTTTTCATGAATTTTCTTTGAATTTTTTGAGCTACTGTGTCAAGTCCTGTTGTACCATGCAGAGGACATCCTGGGCTTTGTAGTGATATGTCATTTGATTGGCTGGCATGCTAGGAACCACTTCTTACACTGCATCCAACATGGCCTGCATACAAATGAGCACATTTTATGGGAAGGAGAGAGGTGTGTAAAATTTAACTTTTAAAAATGTTTTTTTTTACTATTATTATTACATATATATTTATTTATTAAAGTGTACAGGAACAATACATTTAGCTTTCAAAGCTTCAGATGGTTTGTGTTTCAAAATATTATCCTTTTTTAAATGTCAACTATAGTGGACACCAGGACCATCTTAATGTAATTAATGACTGCTTGTTGTAGGAGGTCAGAACTGAAGCAGATAAGATAGAGCTGTCAGATGAGGAAAGAGATGAGGATGAATTTTAATGTAACATACAAAAAGTTGTTGAAGAGAAAGAAATTGCAGACTCAGATGAGCAAACTGAGACAGACACAGAGACAGAAAGGGAAGAACAGGAAAGACGCCACACTCTGTGGAACAGGAGTGACAAATAAATTCTGATTTATTTAGCAGGATAACTTAGTTCTAGCATTTAGCCTCTGTTATAATTGAGGCCATGCACACACACACACACACACACACACACACACACACACACACACACACACACACACACACACACCACACACACACACACACACACACACAGAGAAAGAGAGAGAGAGAGAGAGAGAGAGAGAGAGAGAGATTTTATGATTTAAATGCCATTTAATAACTTTTGTTTTAAACAGAAAGATACAAAAAAAAAAAAACATGTTCACATTTTTCCAATAACAGCAACTTCATACAAAAAAAACTGTTAATAATTAAAACATCCTCGAATACACTGCATAGAGCATTTTTAACACACCATCTCTGTTCAAAAAACATTAGGTTATTTGTTGTTTTATAGTAACAGAAATCTACTAGAATTCTTGATCTTATCATATTCGAATAAAGCGTTATTACATTAATATCAGAGTTCTCCTCAATTTTCCTTTTTCTACTAATATAAATTGCCATCTTTGCTTCACCCAATAAAAAATTAAGCAATTGATATTCATATGAACGTTTACAAGAATATTTAAAACCACAAATAAAAATCTCCATTGAAAACATTTCATCGAACCATTTAAATACCTCAAACAAAAAAGTAAAAAAAGGCTTTAATCTACTGCATACATTCATACTTCTTTAGTAATAGTTTCTTTCCACTTAGTCAGTAAAAGAGTTACTATTCTTGTTGATTTCATTTTCAACTTTTCTGTCATTGCTTTGACATTTGATAGATCAGGTTCTGTTATGTGAATTAGTCCTCCAAGTGTAATGATACGAGAACTGATAAGCGAGTTTGTCAAAGCAGGAAAAAGTCCTTCTCTCGACACATCTAGACGAGAGCCAAAAATCAGTGGTTCTTGTAAAAGCCAGTGCAAAGAATCAGTTTTTTCACATCTTGAAACTTTAAAAAAAAGACCATACTTTAAATAAATTACGATAAAAAACAGGTAATTTAGACACATATAACATTTTGGGATTCATCCAAAACAATGATTTATCTAATCCCAAACCCTCAACGTTCTTTAGAATAATAGATGCAACTGAGCTCCAATTTTCATGAACAGTAGAAGTTAAAGATCTTTGAACAAATCTTACCCTAAAAGCTCCTACTTTACTCTGCACATCAGTTAAACCTTGTCCCCCTTCATCTTTAGATAAAAATAAAACACTTTGTGGAACCCAATGTAGATTATCCCAAAAGAAATTTACTAATAAAGATTGAATTTTGTTTTATAAAAATGATGGGGGATCAATGCAAGTTAACCAATGCCACAAGGTAGAGGCCGCCAGATTATTAATAATTAAAACTCTTCCTTTATAAGACATCTTAGAAAACACAAATTTCCATTTATTCAAGCGACCCACTATTTTTTCTTCTACTCCTTCAAAATTTTTCCTAATCGTCTCATCATCTCCAAGATGTACACCTAAGTATTTAAACCCATTTTTACTCCATTTTAACCCAGCAGGAAGAGCAGGTTGACCATGAGGCCATTTTCCAGATATAATAGCTTCACTTTTTTTCCAGTTAACTTTGGTGGAAGATACAACCATAAAATCATTTAAAATTTCAGTCATTATTTTTACATCTTTCTGCTCTTTAATGAAAATAGCAATATCATCAGCATAAGCTGATAATTTAAAACAGGTATCACAACCTGGGACTTTTACACCCAATAAACATTTTCTAAATTTTATTAGTAAGGGTTCAATTGCCAAAGTATACAACATGCCTGAAAGAGCACAACCTTGTCTAATTCCTCTAAGAGCTTTAAAGGGAGCACATAAGTCACCATTTACTTTCAATAAACTTTTAACATCACAATACAAGACTCTTAATTTATCAATAAACTCCTTCTTAAATCCAAAAGCTTCCAGAACACTCCATAAATAACAATGCTCTATTCTGTCAAATGCTTTTTCTTGGTCTATTAATATTAAACCAAAATCAACATCTAAGAGCTTACCAATATCAAGGTAGTCCCTGATAAAAGAAATGTTGTCAAAAATTTGCCTACCTGGTACACAATAGGTCTGATCAGAGTGAATGACTTCAGCTAAAACATTACTTAACCTATTAGCTAAAGCTTTCGAAAGAATCTTGTAATCACTGCATAATAGAGATACAGGCCTCCAGTTTCCAATATCACTCAGGTCTCCTTTCTTTGGCAATAAAGTTAAAACTGCTCTCCGGCAGCTAAGCGGTAATCTACCGCTTTCAAGACTCTCATTGATCACTTCAAGCAGATCAGCACCAATCTCAGGCCAAAAAGACTTATAAAAGTCCGTAGATAGGCCATCTATACCTGGTGCTCTACTACAATCCATACTTTGAAGAGCTTTCTGTAACTCTTCCAGAGTCAGCACACCACAGAGTCCAACATTGGCATCATCTGACACCTGAGGAAGGTCTTCCGTAAAAGCACTTTTATAGATAGGGCCAAGTGTAATCTCACTACTATACAGCTCTTCAAAAAACTCTACAGCTCTTCTACGAATTTTCGCATGATCCAGTAAAAGATCTCCATTTTTAGAGCGTAAAGCATATATACATTTCTTTTGACCATTTTTTTTTCCAAATGAAAATTTTTTTTTGATGATATATCCATACACTCTATATTATAAAAACGAGATCTGATCAGAGCTCCTTGTGCTTTCAGATGTAGAAAATTAGTCAATTCTTTTTTTTTTCTTTCTAAAGTTTCAGTAAGCTCCCGATTTTGTTTCAGGTTAATACATTCTTGAAGTTTTCTAATTTCATCTTCTAAAATTTCCATTGCATGATTTAAGTCTTTAGTGATGTTGTAAGCATACTGTTGACTCAGTTGTCTAATCTGTATCTTACCAAAATCCCACCACTGCTGCAAAGATTGGAAATCAGATTTTGTGGTTCTAAAATTATTCCAAAAAACTCTAAAATTATCTCTAAATTCTAAATCAGTTAGTAAATTATTATTAAAATACCATAGTGCACTCTTAGATTTTATCGATCTCATAAGAAGACAACACTGTACTAGACTATGATCTGAAAAACCCACTGGAATTATGGAACAATCTCTAAAAATATTTAATTGATGACTAAAACCAGAAAACCTGTCCAACCTTGCTAAAGATAACATATTATTATATGAATGAACCCAAGTATACTGTCTTTGTGTTTTATGAAAATTCCTCCAAACATCAACAAGATCATGTCTCTCCATTAATTGAATTAACCTTTTCCGAGACGCCATATGAGGTTCAACATGATTTCTATCAGATGGATTTTCAGTACAATTGAAATCACCTCCTAATAAAAACAGATCTTCAGCATTACAATCACTCAGTGTTTTACATAACATGTTTAAAAAACAAATTCTTTCAATTGCATTAGTAGGAACATAAACGCAACAAAAAACACAAAACTGCGTTTCATATTGAGCTCTTATCTTTAAAAGTCTTCCCTTTACAATCTCATCTACTTCATAAGAGACTGGAATAGAGTTCTTAGAGAACAAGATAGCAACACCCCCACTTAGAGATGAGTTATGACTACAAATGGATAATCCATTAAATTCCTTTGCCCAATCAGCTTCATTCCTAGCATCACTATGTGTTTCTTGTGCAAACAAAATATCAATTTTTTTAATCTTAATCAATTCATATAGTTCAAACCTTTTCTTCTCTTCTCGTGCTCCATTCAAATTAAGGGAAGCAATATGAAACTCCTTCATTAATGAGAAGAAAAGGATGCACCAGGAAATCAAAGAATAACTCATTGCATAAGTGTTTTATTATTGAGTGTCACTGTCAATATTTAAACCCAACTGTAAATAGATTTTAGTGAGAAATTTTCTCAACCTGTGTACTTCTTGATCAGAGAAAAGGCCTTCACTCCTAAACAATTTTACATTTTCAACAAACAATTTTAAATCGAGAAAGTACTCAGCGATGCTAACATTCCTTGCATTTTTTGTTACTTTCAAGAAGAGTTTAATGTCTTCTACAGTGTAAGATTGGTTTGACAACTCATTTTGGGAACTATCAAAAGAAATGCTACATTCTGAACCATCAGTTTCACTCTCTGTATCAGTTTGACTTAAATCCATTCTTTTTGATTTTCTGGAATGACGATATTTCATTCTCCTTTTTTGTGGTGTCTTAAAAACACAATCATCATTTTCTTCCAAACAATCATCTACCAGCTCTATGTTTTGATCTTTGACAGAAAATTCCTTCTCACCTGATTCATTAACTAACTGCATTCTATCCGAAACAGAAAGTTCATCCACAACAACTACAAGTGCTTCCTTGTCTTTTTTTTTTCTCAACACTGCTGCATCATTTAAATCAATCAGATTTTCATCTATGGGTTCTTGTACACTACTCTCCCCAGTTGTTTTAGTAATTGCAGGCAGTTCTTTACCAGCTAATTGCACTGGTCCTTCAGTTTCCCCTGCCTTCTCAACTGTACTAGGAACACTATTTGCAGGATTTCTTTCTCTTTTAGGACAATTTTTCACAAAATGTCCTGTTTCCCCACAGCTGAGACACTTCATGATGTTAGTTGTGGCAAAAATCACATAATTAAAATCATCGTGTTTGAAATTAAACGTTAAGTCCAAGTCCTCTCTGTTATCTTTTAGTAACATGTACACAAAACGCCTAAATGATACAACATGTTTCAGTGATGATGATTTACAGCCGATTTGAATCATTTTGATTGGAGAAACCAGCTTGCCGTAAGGCTCTAACATTTTTGCGAGGGCTTCGTTTTTAATGAATGGCGGCACATTTGAAAGGATAACTTTCTTAGACGGAGTAGACAAAGGTTACACGGGAACAAACGCGTCGTCAATTACAATTCCGCTTTCTACTACAACATTCGCCAACTCAACAGTTTTTAAAAAGACAACAATCGCGTTGTTCATTTTAGAAGCTGAAAGAACATTTTCACATCCCACGATTTCACCCACTGCCAAACTACAGTCCTCTACACTGGCTTTTTAGACTATTTTTACGGCGTGACGCCGTGTAAGGAGTTCTAAAATTCCTTCCTGAAGCCATACTGCCAGCAAAAGAAAATGCTGGCAGTTAGACAACCACCGCGATCTCCGCAAAAAACCGGAAAACTCCTTCACTAACTAACCAGCTCAAGTAAGAAAGAGAAAAGTTAGAAAAAAGATAGAAAGTTTTAAATAGCACAGCGGCCACAAACAATCTCCGTACCAACCTCCGTTCACCTACTCTCACATTCACACACTCGCCACACGCACGCGCAGAGAGAGAGAGAGAGAGAGAGTATTTACTACATCATATGATAAATCATTGATACAATTTATTAATGAGACTTAAAGATTAACCACATGGGATCAAATGCAAAAAAAATTCAAACTTTGTGCTTGTACTTCAGTACAAGTGTTCAGTAAGACTCATAACACAAAGATCGAATACATTTCTTTGGAGTTTTATTATAATTTCTATTAACTTGCATTTATTGGGGTTTCGCCATCATAATAGATTCACACCTGTGCTGCCTGCATTTCCTGACTGTACAGATGACCCTACTACCCGTGCTGTTCCAGGAATTTTAATACAAAAGGAATACAAAAGGATAAAAATGGCTTTTTTATTACATTAATGTTGGATTAATATCCCTTTACAGCCATATATCATGTACAGTTTTGTTGTCTGAGTTTGTCGTTTTGAACTAAAACGGTCCTGTGGTCCACTACAGTGGACATGCTGTAAAATTAAAAATAAAAACAAAACAAAAAAACTCTAAATTGTAGATTTTTTTTAACCCAAATGATGTTGGAAATCACAAAAAAAAAAAAAAAAAACGACAAAAAAATAAAATTCTTTTCTTTGGGCCTCAGGAGGATATCGGCCACATTATCATTTTGATTCAATGGAAGGACAGACAGAATGATAAATATATTGCCTTATATTAAATACTTTTTGTTATGGAATTACGATCATTCTACAGCACAGACTGGGACAGGAGATCATCTTGAATTGATTCACATTTTAAAAACAGACTTTTGGCGTCACTCAGTGCAAACTAATGTGATACACATTACAGTACAGATTATTAATTAATTCATTCATTCATTCATTTTCCTTCAGCTTAGTCCCTTTATTCATCAGCAGTTGCCACAGCGAAATTAACCACCAACTTATTCAGCATTTGTTTTAAATAGCAGATGCCCTTCCAGCCGCAACCCAGTACTGGAAAACATCCATACACACTGATTCACACACATACACTACAGCCAATTTAGTTTATTCAATTGAACTATACCACATGTTTTTGGACTGTGGTGAAAACTGGAGCACACGGAGGATTATTTATCCTCTGAGATGATGCTCAAAATGTTTTTTTAAATAGTATTATTGTAACTTTTTTGGTAATGTCCATAACATCATTATTTTTTTCATTGCTGTTTCCAATAGTCATTTTTGAGATTAACAATGAATGCTATAGCACCCATGTACTGTATAAATAACATGTTAAACCCAGTATGGTTCTTCAGTACAGTATGCCAGGAAACCAGTATGGTTTCTTTGGGATTGTAAAGGTGCCATTTAACATCATTCGCATGCAAAGAACATAAATAGTACATTTAAGGTTTTCTAACTTGCTCTTTCTCTCTCTCTCTTAAAGCCTGGTTTGTACTCAACGCATCCGCTAGTTCGATTTAGTGTGTGCGGCGAATCTGACGTTGTCGCAGAGTTTACAGAGGTCCACTTTGGCTGCGCGCCACATGATTTCGCAGCGCCGGATTTGATTTGAGTTGAATATGAATCAATTTGAAGAGATTTTGTCTGAAACAGGTATGACTGTAATGTGACGTAAATACGCCACAAGATGGCGCCGAGCATGGCCGCCGTGTTGCGAGCTCCCAGCAAACTTTGTTGTGTTTTGTATGTTTTACTTGTATTTTTGTTGTTTATTGTGCTGGATGTACACAATCTTATTGCCTACGACAGACACACTTCGGGAAATTGGCTCCCTCGTCGCACATCGAAGACCGGACTTTGAGTTCTTCAACGGCGCTCTGTTTACAAACACAACAACAGAGCCCTTTGTCTAGGCCACACAACCGAGGCAACGACGCAAACGCAGCCGGAAAAGAGGAAAGAGAGCCGGCGTCCTGGTCAGACTAAGACGCCGTGGATTTCGACATCCGCTCCCCACCATTCTGCTGGCTAATGTTCAGTCACTGGACAACAAACTTTGCGAGCTATGGGCGCGCATTTCCTTCCAACGGGAAACAAGAAACTGCTGCATTATCTGTCTTACAGAAACCTGGCTATCTGCGGAGGTACCAGGCACAGCTGCTGAACTTTCAGGGTTCTCCGTGCACCGCCCGGATAGAACGAAAGAACTCACAGGGAAAAGCAAAGGAGGAGGTGTTTGTATCTTTATTATGGTGTGATGGTGTGATGAGAGAAACATACACTCAGTTAGATCATTTTGTTCTCCTGATCTGGAATACCTTATGCTTCGGTGTCGACCATACTGGCTACCAAGGGAATTCACATCGGTCATTATTATGGCTGTTTACATCCCCCCTCAACCCAACACAGAGCAGGCGCTCAGGGAACTGTATGGGAGCATAAACGAGCAGGTAACCGCACAACCGGAGGGGACTTTAACAACAGGGGACTTTAACAACGCCAATCTCAGGAAAATCGCCCCAAAATACTTTCAACATATCACCACAAACACGCGTGGTGAAACAGAGAGTGTGCTGGCCGATACAGAAACCGCCAGCACACTCTCTGTTTCTGTAGCGGATGTAACGAGATCTTTCCATCGCGTGAACATCCGAAAAGCCACGGGCCCAGATGGGATCCCTGGACGTGTACTTAAAGCATGTGCACACCAGCTAGCGGGGGGTTTCACAGACATCTTTAACCTCTCGCTCTCTCGGTCTGTGGTTCCCTCATGCTTTAAGACAGCTACTATTGTGCCAATACCGAAATCAGCTAAAACCACATGCTTGAATGACTGGCGTCCGGTTACACTGACACCCATCTTCAGCAAGTGCTTTGAGAAGCTGATTAAAAACCACATCTGCTCTGTACTGCCCGCTAACACTGACCCTCTGCAATTTGCATACAGAAACAACCGCTCCACTGATGATGCAATTGCTTTCACCTTGCACACTGCTCTGTCTCACCTGGAAAACAAAAACACATATGTGAGAATGCTGTTTGTGGACTACAGCTCAGCATTCAACACCATAGTGCCTGCCAAGCTGGCGGTGAAGCTCCAGGATCTGGGCCTACACAGATCTCTGTGCAACTGTGAAACTGCATTTCAGGAGAGAGAAGAAAGAACACACTCCCATCACCATCAACGGGACACCAGTGGAGAGAGTCAGCACTTTCAAGTTTCTTGGAGTACACATCGCTGAGGATCTGACATGGACTGCCCACACAGACGCAGTGCTGAGGAAGGCACAACAATGCCTCTTCTTCCTCAGGCGTCTCAGGAGGTTTGGAATGAGCCCCCACATCCTTCGCTCGTTCTACACCTGCACTGTGGAGAGCATCCTGACTGGCTGCATCACCACCTGGTACGGAAACAGCAGCAATCGCAAAGGTCTACATAGGATTGTGCGAACTGCTGGACGCGTAGTAGGAGGTGAGCTACCCTCCCTCCAGGACATCTATACCAGAAGGTGCATGAGGAAAGCCAAGAGAATCATCAGCGACTCCAGCCACTCAAGCCATAGACTTTTCTCTCTGCTACCCTCAGGCAGATGGTTCCGCAGCATCCGGTCACGCACCAGCCGACTGAAGGAAAGTTTCTTCCCTGAGACTATCAGGCTGATGAACACTTAACACACCCCACACAAACTCTTCCATACCCCACACTGCACACCATCAAGATGTAGCATGCACTGCACTTTAACAAATCCATACTTAAAACAATACTGCCTACAACTATGTGTACACCTATCCATCGTACGTATCGCTGTCAACATTGCCAATTTTACATTGTCTTGTTTTTTTGTGAGTATGTTGTTGTATATTGCACTGTCTGTATTTTGCACTGTCTGTATTTTGCACTGTCTGTATATTGCACTGTCTGTATTTTGCACTGTCTGTATTTTACACTGTCTGTATTTTGCACTGTCTGTATTTTGCACTGTCTGGAGCCAGCACCTAAGCTTTTCACTCATCATAGCACACGTGCTGCTAATGATGTGACAATAAAAGTGATTTGATTTGATTTGACTGTACAGACATCTTTATGATCCGTGATCATAGAGATAACCAGATGACCAGTAATTCTTGGCTAGAAAATGCAACAGCCAGGGGAAATGAGGAAAGTTTTTGTTAAAAGGTTTGGAAAAATCTGAGGGATAAGTTTGTTAAAAGCCAAAAGAGGCCAAGGCAAAACTGGAGATCCGGGTGCACAATTACAGAGAAATGTTGTTCCACCAGTCATAGGTAAACTTCGACATATGCTATCAATATCTGATGCGGAAAAGCTTATTCATGCATTCATGACCTCTTGATTAGATTATTGTAATGCGTTACTATGTGGTTGCCCTGCTGGCCTAATTAACAAACTTCAGCTTGTTCAAAATGCAGCTGCTAGAGTGCTTTCTAGAACAAAGAAATATGATCATATTACTCCAGTTCTTTGATCATTGTATTGTCTTCCTATTAACCCCCAGGGGTCGAAGCCTGCGTATGCGCGTTTTGATGATTTTTTTTACATGAAAACTCAGAAAAAAACTTAAATGACACTTTCAGTTTTGACCGTACAGATTTTAAGCAATACATCAATCGAATCTGTTAAGTGTCTAGTAGTGATGGGTCGTTCTTGAACGATTCGTTCATTTTGAACGAATCTTCAATATGACTCGGGAACTACGAGTTCTCTCAGGGAGTGATTCGTTCATTCGCGCGTGCGCACATTTGTGCAGGTATCGTTCATTTTTCAACTCTTTTGAGTCATTCATCACGGAAAGGCAGAAGCCAATCATTTGCGTTTAGAGCCGGAAAGAGATTTGATCCGTTCATATCTCGAGTCCTCTATTGAGTTTGAGTCATTCGTTCATCACGAAAAGGCAAGCCAATCATATGCGTTTAGAGCCGGAAAGAGATTTGATCCGTTCATGTCTCGAATCCTCTATCGAGTAAGTCATTCGTTCGTTCATCACTGAAAGGCAAGCCAATCATATGCGTTTAGAGCCGGAAACAGATTTGATCCGTTCATGCCTCGAGTCCTCTATCGGGTTTGAGTCATTAGTCTTTCTTACTTGACTTGACACTACAGCAGAATTGTGTGTAGAAATTAGTAAATGGTTTCAAATCCTCTTTAGAGACAGGTGCGTCATAATTACTATTAATATTATTATTATTATTATGTGCGTTTTTGATCTTAAACTCCACTACACTGCAACGAGAACCTCAGTCAGTAATACTTATGTAAAACTGAATTTTTGTTGCATCATGGATCATATTTTAGACTTCATAAAATCATCAAACAATGTGTACCTAATAAGCATTTTCTTGGAAATAAAAAAGGTCTGTCCTATTGTCAAGTTGTTGTTACTTTTTTCTGGTGAATATGTGGTTTTAATTTTTGTTATTTTACAAATAAATGGACCCATGCTTTTAAAATGTCTATTCACTGCCTTGCTATCAGAAAACAAACACTAAGCTAGGCTATATGATAAATTAATCAGATTCTACAATTACAAGTGATTTGCAATTTGTTCATTTTACCCCATTTTTTGTTTAATAATGTTTTTCTATTCAGACTTTATGTATTGGTCTAATATTTGTATAAAAAAAAGATTGCATTTACATTTACTCATGTAGCAAAAGCTTTTATACTGCGATCAACAAGTAATGACAAAAGAAGCGCTTCAAATCATCTGAAAGAAGAAACAGACTCAGCCTATCAAAGGTTAGGGAGCTTGTGTTTTTGAATGCTAACATGCCTTAAGCCAAGTCCAACAAGTAAAGCCACAGAGCTTATTTAATTCTAATTACTCAAAAAAGCCAAGCTTGTTGTGCACTGTTGTTTCAACTGTTCTGTCAATTAGTTAAGCTCATTAGGCTCTGTGGCTTTTGTAGTTTTTATTTGAATTTATTTTTCACTTAAATTGCTGTTTCATAAAAAAAATTATATTGGGCATAGTTGCCCAATTTGATATAAAGCTTTTATGGCACAAACGTGTTATTTAAAGCTTATTTGTTTTTATTGTGCACTATTTTGTTTTTCTTTTGTTTGTTTTTATTATTGTGATTTTAAAGTAATCTGTTTTGTTATAAAGCTTTTCTGGTAAAAAAAATAGTAATAAAACAATAAACAACATTTAAACAGTGTTTATGTTTCTAATGAATCCGTGTATCATTCGTTCAATCGTTTTTTTTTTTTAATTCAAACCAAAAATTAAAAAGCAAAAAAACAACTCGTTTTTCCATTATTTGTTTCCTGAAAGGAAAGGAAAACATGAATAATGAGTCTTTATCCGATTTTCTGATCTTGCTTTCAGATCAAAAAAAGCAAAAACAAATAACGAGATTAGACTGATTTTGATTTCTTAATATACCCAAATTGCCATGACTGAAGAAAACGGACGTTTTTCGGTTTTTCAATTGCTCACTTTCAGCTTTATTTTTTGTTTTTTGATTTTAGTGTAGGAAAATGGATAAACGACTTTAAAATTCATTATACACATGTAGGCGTGCTGAAATGCCCATTTTCCTCTGATTGGTCAGCCAAATCTGAGCTTGTGACGATGCCCTCAAAATAAAAGTCTTCTGCGATTAGCACCCATGCTTTGTTTGAATTATCATTATTTAATAATATAAGTTTACATATTCTATCATTTGAACCACACTCAGTTAGCAGGCTTCATTGTCTATGCATAAATTAAATACAAACCCAAGTTAGCAGTATATCAGACATTTTTCATTAAAATAAGGTCATAGTTCTTGCTGCTGTGCACTTGATGACCATTTCCGAGCAGAACCTGGCTTGCATGATTGTTTCCGAGCAAGGCTTACATAATAATAATAATAATAATAATAAAAGGCTAACAATAATAATAATTATTACTTAGTGTTTTTTTTTATTGTTTTGTTTTTTAATAGTTGTTAGCAGGACCAGATTAAGAACACATTGGGTATTATAACACACACACACACACACACACACACACACACACACACACACACACACACACACACACACACACACACATGTTGTTGCTGACATTATCTATTTATTGTTTCATTTTCTATTATTTGATTGATTTGATTAGGCTATAGGTCTATGCACTTTATGCAATAGCAAATGCATAAAATAAAATGCAAAAAGCAATATTTATATGTGCAATATGCAGTTGGGCCCACTGTAACACTTATCATAATGTCATTTTCTCACAAAGAGCAAACGCCTATTAGCGCAACAGCGAGCTCATCTTTTAGTCTGAACTACTAACCATTATTTAATATCAATTATAATGTGTTTGATTAGTTTATTTGAAAATTTGTTCATCAATTCAATGTTTTAGAATCTCCAAAGGCTTGTGTGAGAGACTGAATGAGAAATAGACATTGCAGCTCACCTTACTGTATAAAATAATTGCACTCGGCTTTATAGGCTACCTGAAATGTTGCTCGTTCTTTACACTATTAATTGTACAGCCACATGATCCTATTGTATTTTATTTAAGCCAGAGGATGTGAGGAGAGCTGAGCAGTGTGCTAAGCATTCGCTCCATGGTCGTGCACTCCACTCAGTCGCTATAACCGCCCTAAGCAAGCGCTCCGTTACCATCCGCTCACTCTCGCCGGTAAACCAATACCGATCAGATCCCGCTCCGACGTAACATTTCTCTAGGCTAACCCTAATTTATTTGTAACTAAAAAATCTTAAATAACTGTCTAAAATTAAAGCACGTCGATAAAATAAGTATCTTTTTTTAAAGCGGCATTCTTTCTTGTGCTTTTTTTTTTCTTTCAGGACAGTTTTTTAATAATATTTTAATAGGCCTAAGTGATCAACTGTGTATTTTATAGCCTATTTATTTAGGCAGCTGTGTGTGTTATCTTATACTAGTTTGACTGACAGTCTATTTTAATGGAGCTATGAACATAATTCGAATTACAAATTCGCTGCCATGACCACGTCTTATTAATGCATATCCTTGTTTTAATTCATGTTGTACTTTAATAATTAATTTTGAAATCGAATAATTCGTTCCTCGATTAGTCATAAATCTATGAAATAACAAAAGAATGAACTTACAAATTAATTCATGGCATTTAAGCCAGAACAAAGAGCACATACGATATTCAAATCGAATAGATTCTAAAATTAATTTTTAATTGAAGTCATAACATGTAGCTTAAAGAGAACTATTCTAAATTCGTGCCTGTGATTTTGTCTGCATGTCATCAGGGCTCCGCATAGCCTAACAGACTGTGTGGGCTGGGAAGGCTATGGAAAAAAATTATACAGCATATTCAACCAACAAACCAACGTTTTTTTTCCATTTAAAAAATATCAGTTATTAATAATAGTTCTTATAAATGATCCATTTTTAAAATAACCAAACAAATCCAATGATTTACTTAATTTTTGCATGATAATGCCGCACCAAACTGAGGCGTTCATTTTATAAACTATTAAACATCTATGCAAATTAATGCAGTACCTTATGTAAAAAACAAAATTATTATATACTTTAGTAGCCTATAGCAACATATTGCCTTGTTTCTCATCATGCGCAGAGCGCGGCGTTGAGCAAGTGACAGAGACAGAGAAAAAGAAAGCACAGAAGCTCTAAGTTAAAATCAGATGCCTTTAATTTTTAAATAATGACTTCTATTAAAGAGCCCCTATTATGGGTTTTTGAAAATGACCTTCTATGTAGTGTGTAACACAGCTCTAAGTGAAGTGAAATATCCAGCTAAAGCTTAAATCTGAAAGTGGACAGTGTTTAAAACTATTGATTCATCTATTAAAGAGTCGACTCATAGTGGTTTAAACGAATCGTCTTGATAACGATTCTTTAGCCGTTTCGGCGTGACGTAGACACGAAACATAATGGTTGCGCGCGCAGACCCGCAAATTTAAACCTGCGGCCCCGCCCACTAACACAGCAGCTAAGAGAGGAAGATAAACAGATCCTGAAGTCATGAGTCATGAAGACACTGTGCTTAGCTGGATATTATTGGAAGTTTGAGGGAAAGTTCGGGTTATATTCTCTACCCAAAGATGAAGCTGTGAAGAGTCAGTGGTTGAGGTTTATTTTTGCAAAAACGGAAGGATCAGAAAAGACTACTGATGTATGAGACTTTGACAGAGCTCCACAGGAACTATCAATACACAGCTCATGGATTATTCCTCCAATTTGTAATGAGGGTTGGTGATCATTGGGCAAAGCAGAGTACAGGTAAGCCAATGAGAACATTTTAAACACTTATACATATCGCGACTAAAACCACGCTAAAAACGCAACGCGTACCGCTTTCTTTGCGGATTTAAACGTGTTTGTGAGCTTGCAATCCTGTCGATTGTCATTGCTATGGCTACTGTCAGCTGTTCTTACACACGTGCAGCGGTCAAGGTTCAGAATAGTTCAGCTTTTGCCACTGTGTGGATTAATACTGAATGTGTGTTATTGTTAATAACAGCAATATGCTAGTGTTTAACTGAACTGCTTTAATGCACTCATGCACACACAAACAATCCGGGAGACCGGGGGAAAGTGAGGACCGGGGTGCGCGTCGCGGATGAACGGGAGAACCGGGGGAGTTCACGGATGCCGCCCTCACTATTCTATGGAGGCGCTGACCCTAATAACACTGGTGAGAACCGGGTACTGTATTCTGTGGTGTCAGTAACTAATGTGAAGTTGTTTCTTTAATATACATTCTTATGTATTCTGTTTTTGAATGTTTATGTTAAGGACTTTTATTTTTGTGTTGTGTCCTCTGAGGAGGAGGGTAATGTGTGTGTGTGTGTGAAAAAAGAGCAGGTAGAGCAGAGTTGCCAGATTGGGCGGTTTCCCGTTCAATTGGACTGTTTTTAACGCGATTGTGCGGGTATAAACACTTATCATGTTTTTCGCGACTGTCACAACCGTGTTTTCCAGATGAGTGGGCGGTTTTTTTTTTTTGCATTTTGGCGGGTTTTGGATAGCTTTTGGGCTGGAATCAGTCAGCTACATCTGGCAACACTGAGGTAGAGTGTGATGGGCTAGGAGACGCATGTCGATTTCCTCCCCAGTTTTTGGAGTTTTTGCTTAATAAAACAGTTAGTCATCCGTATTTTCAAGCCGATCGTCTGTATTTACATTTACCCACTGCCGAAATCTACGCCTTACACTAATATGAAGCGTGTATGCACTCTAGTGATGTGTCGTTCGTGAACGAGCCGGCTCTAAGAGCCGATTCTTTGTAGCGAACGAGAAGAGCCGACTCCCGTCGGGGAGAGCCGAATCTTCTGCCGTAAGTAGGGGCGGGGCTTCATTTGGGAACAACCATGCGGCTAATCACATGGGAGGACCCACTAGGATCGTACCATGATGATCACTCGCGCTAACAGCTGATGTGATGCGCGCGACTGTTTAAAACGCGTGCACGCTCTTGTTTCCTTTCGTGAAGCAACCGTGTCTGGAAACGCAACTGTGATCGGTTCTCTTTCAAATAGACTAGACAAAAAGTGATGAACATGCACCCACAGTCCTGCTACTTTCAAGAGCTCAAGCACCGGTTGCTTTCACTTTGAACAGATCCTTATCACACATGGCATGTTTTTCACCTGCTTTCATTTGCTTATGGTTTTATTTGCTTTTATTTTGTTAATAATTATTTTTTTTTTAATATTGCTGTAATGGGAGATTAACTCTCCTTTTACGTATGTGTAGTTAACTGGTGATCCGAGAGACCTTTAGCCAGGACAGATTACTGTGCATAGTTGTAGATACATGACAATATTTTTTTTTTTTTTGAAGTCAATTGCTTTTTTTTGTTTTTTAAGAAATGTTTTGTTAAATAAAAATTATAGTATACAGCTATATTTTGCTTGTTTTGACACATTTAAAATTTTTGGCTAAGAAAAAATTATTGTTTGGTGTGGTCAGAGATAAATTTGGTAAACCCTTAAAAGTCATGTGAAATAAAAACTAATTGCAATATAACACTATGAAACCATGACCCATTTGCTCATGCTCATTGAGCAAGCTCATACACGACACACAAAAAGTGAAATGAATGACGAGGCATGGGGACATAACACAAAATTTAAAGTTTTAAGTATTTTAGCATGTCAAAGTCAAATTTATGCATATAAAATCTATTTTCCCAACAACAAAATTGTGGCTAGTGAAAATGGCGAGTGGCTAGTAACGTTGGAAAACTACCAGCCACAGTGGCCGGTGATCAAAAAAGTTAATGTCAAGCTCTGGTTTGGTTCAATTGTTCAATTAAAGTTTTATTAAAATGTTAAATAATAGTAACTGTGTATTTTTTATGAAAAATAAGGAATTAAAAAGTTGCATACCAATACACAAAACATTCACAATTGATAAATTGGGCTAAAATAGAAGGCTCTGAGTGATACTAAATAAAGAGCCATTTGGGAGCCGTAAGAGCCGGCTCTTTTAAGGGAGCCGAGCCAAAAGAGCCAAATCTTTGAAAAGAGCCGAACTTCCCATCACTAGTTCTTTCTCCCACAGATAGAGGCAGGAAGGGGGTGGGGGTTGTGTGCGGAGGGACACCCCGCCCTGGCCTCCCATGAAAGCACGCCCAAAGCAGGGAAGGAATCATCCACACCCATAAAGACTGACCCAACCTCGAACACCTTAAGGGCCAAGGGTGGGGGCCGGGTGGGGACCTACCCTTGGGGCGACAACGAGCTCTTATCGGCCAGTAGAGTGGTCTGAGCGCAAGATCGCCAGAGACTAAGTGGACATAATAACGCCTTCACTGAAAACTCGATGGCAGGTCAGAGACAATTGGTCTCGGGCGCGGGACGTCCCGGCACGTATGCCGGGAAAGGTGGTCTCCCGTCGGGCATGGCCTGGCGGGCTTGGGCCTGGGTCTAAGCCAGTGCACCGGTGAGGGTCGTCAACTCGTTGCTCCTGCCCACCGGTCAGACCAACCATCTTCCTACCGGACCTTGGTCGTTTCAGAGACCCCCGGTCTCCCCGCAGAGCTTGTCTCCATCCTCTCTGCCAAATCGAGCTGCGATCCCCAGGACATTAATCGCCGCTCGGCCTCAGCGCGAGCGGGACCAGTGTCGCGAGGAACGCCTCCCGCCGGCTCTTTATCACACAGAGCGTGGCGACTTCACAGCACTCGGCCAGGAAGTGCATCGCAATGCACACAGCCACCCCCCTCAAGGGCTAACTGTGCCTGTTCCTGACCAAGGCACTGCACACACAGATCATGTGTGTCCTGTTCTGTGATAAAACGAGGACACGGAGGAGCACATGATCTAAAATTCTTTTCCATTTTTCAAACAGAATACAAAGTGTGTGCATGTATTAGGTTAAATGTCTTATCGTAAGTGCTTCAAAACCAACGAACTCATTCGCGGAGTGAAGACAGAAAAAGCTGAAGTTCATTGTGTGCGTGGTGCTTTTATACCTTTGGTCTGACGTCACACGCACAATACGTCCCGCCAATTACATTGGATTCATTTCCTGTGTGCTTCAGAAGGTTATAAGAGAGGGAAGGTATCCCATTATGTCTTCTAAAACAGACGCAGCGTAAAGTTCCCCGGAGGGAACATCATATCTCAGCCCCAGGAACAAGAATCCTGCATGAGAGCTCAAAAAATTAACACTTTCAAAATCACTTGCTTTTCCCTTGAAAGTTGTTTAAACATGCTTAAAACTGCATATAATGTTGTTTAAAACAACAAGAATGATCGATTTCATGGTTTTAAGCTGTTTTTATCACTTTCTGTTTTTGGCCTGGAAACATATCTCAGCTCCATGAGCAAGAATCCTGCATGAGAGGTCAAAAAATGAATACTTTCAAAATCAATTGCTTTTCCCTTGAAAGTTGTTTAAACATGTTTAAACCTGCAATGTTGTTTAAAACAAAAAGTATGATGCATTTCATGGTTATAAGCTGTTTTTATCACTCTTTGTTTTTGGCCTGGATACATATCTCAGCTCCATGAGCAAGAATCCTGCATGAGAGGTCAAAAAATGAATACTTTCAAAATCACTTGCTTTTCCCTTGAAAGTTGTTTAAACATGTTTAAAACTGCGTGTAATTTTGTTTAAAACAAAAAGAATTATGCATTTCATGGTTTTAAGCTGTTTTTATCACTTTCTGTTTTTGGTCTGGAAACATCATATCTCAGCCCCAGAAGCAAGAATACTGCATCAGAAGACCAAAAATGAACACTTTCAAAATCACTTGCCTTTCCCTTGAAAGTTGTTTAAACATGTTTGAAACTGCATGTAATGTTGTTTAAAACAAAACAAATGATGCATTTTATGGTTTTAAGCTGTTTTTATCACTTTCTGTTTTTGGCCTGGAAACATCATATCTCAGCCCCAGAAGCAAGAATACTGCATCAGAAGACCAAAAATGAACACTTTCAGAATCACTTGCTTTTCCCTTGAAAGTTGTTTAAACATGTTTAAAACTGCATGTAATTTTGTTTAAAACAAAAACAATGATGCATGTCCTGGTTTTAAGCTGTTTTTATCACTTTCTGTTTTTGGCCTGGAAACATCATATCTCAGCCCCAGAAGCAAGAACACTGCATCAGAAGACCAAAAATGAACACTTTCAAAATCACTTGCTTTTCCCGTGAAAGTTGTTTAAACTTGATTAATACTGCATGTAATGTTGTTTAAAACAAAACGAATGATGCATTTCATGGTTTTAAGCTGTTTTTATCACTTTCTGTTTTTGGCCTGAAAACATCATATCTCAGCCCCAGAAGCAAGAATACTGCATCAGAAGACCAAAAATGAACACTTTCAAAATCACTTGCTTTTCCCTTGAAAGTTGTTTAAACATGTTTAAAACTGCATGTCATGTTGTTTAAAACAAAACGAATAATGCATTTTATGGTTTTAAGCTGTTTTTATCACTTTCTGTTTTTGGCCTGGAAACATTATATCTCAGCCCCAGAAGCAAGAATACTGCATCAGAAGACCAAAAGTGAACACTTTCAAAATCACTTGCTTTTCCCTTGAAAGTTGTTTAAACATGTTTGAAACTCCATGTAATGTTGTTTAAAACAAAACGAATGATGCATTTCATGGTTTTAAGCTGTTTTTATCACTTTCTGTTTTTGGCCTGGAAACATCATATCTCAGCCCTAGAAGCAAGAATACTGCATCAGAAGACCAAAAATGAACACTTTTCAAATCACTTGAAAGTTGTTTAAACATGTTTGAAACTGCATGTAATGTTGTTTAAAGCAAAAAGAATGATGCATTTCATGGTTTTAAGCTGTTTTTATCACTTTCTGTTTTTGGCCTGGAAACATCATATCTCAGCCCCAAAAGCAAGAATACTGCATCAGAAGACCAAAAATAAACACTTTCAAAATCACTTGCTTTTTCTTTGAAAGTTGTTTAAACATGTTTGAAACTGCATGTAATGTTGTTTAAAACAAAAAGAATGATACATTTCATGTTTTAAAGCTGTTTTTAACACTTTCTGTTTTTGGCCTGGAAACTAGTGATGGGAAGTTCGGATCATTTTACTGACTAGGTTCTTAGAGTCTCGTTCATCGAGATGAACGAATCTTTTTTCGAGTCATTTCGTTCATTTAGTTCAATTTGCCGAAATATTATTAAAATGTTACGAATTGCTTGCAAACACATCTACAACTAGCCCAAGGTTGATCACACTACAAACAAGTCATAAATAGAATGCTATAAGAGGGAGAAAATAATAATTTATTGTTTACCTGCTGAGCTGAAAGGAGCCATGATTAGCTCACCTTTCGGGTCTTCTGGTTCGTTCATCACGTGACCGATTGTAAAGAGACATAACTCAGACCCGAAGACTCGGGAGATGAACGGATCAATTCCTTTTCCGGCTCTAAATGCATACGATTGGCTTCTGTCTGTCACGTGTTGAACGACTCGGGAGACGAACGGATCAATTCCTTTTCCGGCTCTAAATGCATACGATTGGCTTCTGTCTGTCACGTGTTGAACGACTCGGGAGATGAACGGATCAATTCCTTTTCCGGCTCTAAATGCATACGATTGGCTAGTTTGGCTACTAGGCTTGATGAACGAATGACTGAAACCCGATAGAGGACTCGAAAAATGAACGAATCTTCTCCCGCGCTACAAAACGTGCGCATGCGCGAAATGAATGAATCACTTTAAGAACGACTCATTCGTTCTTTTGTCACATAACGTGAAAGAAAGCATAAGAGATGAGTTATTAAATAAATCAAATTGTCTTTGTGAAGCGTTTTGTAACATATGATGCTGCAGGCATTAGAAACATAAACACTGTTTAAACGTTGTTTATTGTTTTATTACTATTTTTTACCAGAAAAGCTTTATAACAAAAAAGATTACTTTAAAATCACAATAATAAAAACAAAAGAAAAACAAAATAGTGCACATCAAGCTAGGCTTTTTAATAAATAAAAACAAGTAAGCTTTAAATAACACGTTTGTGCCATAAAAGCTTTATATCAAATAGGGCAACTATATGCCCAATAGAATGTTTTTTATGAAACAGCAATTTAAGTGAAAAATAAATTCAAATAAAAAATACAGAAGCCACAGAGCCTAATGAGCTTAACAAATTGACTAGAATATTAAAACAACAGTGTACAACAAGCTTGGCTTTTTTGAGTTATTAGAATTAAATAAGCTTTGAAACAACACACTGGATTTACTTGTTGGACTTGGCTTAAGGCATGTTAGCATTCAAAAACACAACCCGAACTTTCGATAGGCTGAGTCTGTTTCTTCTTTCTGATGATTTGAAGTGCTTCTTTTGTCATTACTTGTTGGTCGCAGTATAAAAGCTTCTGCTACATGAGTAAATGTAAATGCAATCTTTTTTTATACAAATATTAGACCAATACATAAAGTCTGAATAGAAAAACATTAAACTAAAAAAGGGGGTACAAATGAACAAATTACAAACACTTGTAATTGTAGAATTTGATTAATTTATCATATAGACTAGTGTGAGCGCAATAAGCCGACTCACTAGCTTAGGACTTTAGAGTTCTTTTGTACTCAACACAAATGCGTCAGTGAATAAAAGTCTTGAATCCAAAGTTCTTCGTTTGACTGTTTAATTGAAAATCTTAAAGCATAAAAACTTAGGATGTTTACTTTTCTTACAAGTTAACTTTGCAGTTTGCGTAGGTCAAAAGACTGTGTTGCTCAAAAGTCCAGTGGCTTCTGACTGATTCGCGGGGTTCTAAATCTGACAGTCAATCAAATTACGTTATGCTACATCACTGGTTAACTGTTTACATTCCAATTTCTACGTTTCATTTGCAACACAAGCCTTTTCTCAGATTTTACTAAATAAACTCAAAATATTATTACTTCCATAGAAATGGCTTCAACATATCCCGGTCCCTAATTGACTAGGCCTTAACATATCAATTATCAACTTTAAATCTAAACTGAAGTCATTTACACTCTTATATTTAACACATTCTTAATTTCTTTTAGCAAGAACATTCTTCTCTTCTCAGGAAAGTATTTATAGGTCAACATTAACTGGTAAGTATTAACAACTAAATACGTCTCACAGACTATTCAACTGATAGTTTCTATTCTATTCAAGTATTTCTCTTCTATCTTCAGTCTTCTCCCTGCAATAAACAAAGTTTATTTATGGGCCTTTGAATGATGCTGTTCTTCGTCTAAACTTCAGCACTTCTAACAATGCCTTTGGAGTCGGGCATCACTCTCATAATTCTGCCTAACATCCAGGAGTTTCTTGGCAGGAATGAATCTGCAACGAGGACAACATCTCCAACCTCGAGACTTCTCTTTAAGCTGAGCCATTTTTGTCGTTCTTGCAAAAGCGGTAGGTATTCGCGAGTCCACCTTCGCCAGAACAGATCCGCCATGTATTGTATCTGTCTCCAACGCCGGCGTGCGTAGACATCATCCTTAGTGAACACACCAGGTGGAAAACTAGGCTGTGTTTTCAACACGAGCAGATGGTTCGGCGTCAGTGGCTCGAGGTCACTGGGGTGTTCTGTGTTCGTGGTTAAAGGTCTCCCATTGATGATGCTCTCAACTTCGCATAAGAGAGTGTGTAGCCCTTCATCATCTAAGAGCTGTTGCTTCACAACAGAGTTCAGCACTTTTCTCACTGTCCGGATTTGACGCTCCCAGATACCGCCTTGGTGAGATGCAGCAGGTGGGTTAAAAATCCATTGCACACCCTTTTTCATCATGACTTCGTTGATGCGAGACTGATCCAATTTTGCCAATGCCTCACGCAGCTCTCGTTCAGCGCCGACAAAGTTGGTGCCATTGTCGGAACGAATAATTGACACTTGACCTCTTCTGGCTTGAAAGCGCCGTATGGCATTAATACATGAATCCGTGTCAAGAGAATGGGCTACTTCTATATGCACTGCCCTGACAGTTAAACATGTGAAGAGTACTCCATAACGCTTAACTTTTGCACGTCCTCTTCTGACCTCGAAAGGTCCAAAATAGTCTACACCCGTGTTGGTGAAGGGCGGTTTGTCAGGGAGCAGACGGTCTTGAGGCAGATCCGCCATTTTCTGTTCTCCTGTCTTGGCATGCAGTCTCCTACCTCCATGTCCACACTCTTGATGAATGTGGTGGAGAATGAGGTGAGCTATTTTGTGCTGTTTATGCAGAATGGCAGGATGCTTGGCCTCTTCAGGCATCGCCGATCTGTCCAAACGTCCTCCTACTCTCAACACATCCTCTTGCAAGTATGGATCCAGTTTGAAGATAGAACTGTTCCTTTTCACACAGGAGCCTGCCAACTGCAAAGCTTGTATCTCCTCCATGTAAGTTTGTCTCTGACTGTATTTAACCAATTCAATTTCAGCTCTGGATAGATCTTTCATGGTAAGTATTCTTTTTTCCAGGTTTTTCTTGTACATCACCATTTGCTGTTCGACTATAGATCTGCATTTCTCTGGATCATTCTCTTTCTGATGTATGTTCTCCTCAAACTGTTTTCTCTTCTCGCTCAGGTGCCTCAATGTCTTTTTCAATTGCAAAATCCAAGCTGCTGCCTTTTTCAACTTATGCCAACTGGAGTAATATTCAAAGAGCTGATTCAGTGGATCTGTGCACTCGTTTGAGTTTGTGCATGTTACTGCAGCAGATGTCTTTACCTCAACGTCATCTTCAGTCAAGTAAGGCCACTGTTCAGGTTGTTTCGGCCATTCAACTTCTTTTCGCAGGAAACTAGGACCCTGAAACCAGCTCTTACTTTCCATGAAGCTCTGGATCTTCAAGCCTCTGGAGGCCTGATCTGCTGGGTTTTGTGAGGTGTTGACATACTTCCACTGGGAAGAGGTAGTCGCTTCTCTAATGAAAGAGACACGGTTGGCTACAAACGTCTTGAAACGAAGGGCATCGTTTACAATGTATTTTAGTACTGTTGTACTATCCGTCCAGAAGACCGACTCCATCAGGGGAACTTCAAGTTCCTCTTTCAACATCCGATCGATCTTGACTGCAACCATTGCTGCTGTCAACTCCATTCTCGGGATCGTGATCTGTTTGAGTGGAGCGACTCTGGACTTTCCCATCAAGAATGATACATGTTTCTCCCCCTGGTCATTTGTCAGCAAGAGATACGACACAACACCATATCCATCTTGACTAGCGTCTGAGAAATTGTGAATTTGAGCAGCATTTGTGTGACCAAATGCAGGGGGTTTGAAGCATCTGTTCAGACGTAGCTCTGAAAGTTTGTCTAAGTCTGTCAGCCACTTCATCCATGTCCTTCGTTCCTTTTCATGGATCTCTTCATCCCAACCTTTCTTCTCTTGACAGAGATCTCTTAAAATGAGCTTGATGGGTAGTAGGAGTGGTGCCAAAAAACCCATTGGGTCATACACCGAACTGACTACAGATAAAATGCCCCGTCTTGTGCATGGCTTGTCTGGCAGATTTATTTTATACCTGAAGCTGTCAGAACTTGTGCACCATTGTATACCTAATGCCCGTTCCACTGGTAACTCATCATGCTCTAAAACAAGATCTTTGTCTTTAGCTGCTCGTTCGTGGTCAGGAATGGAGCCCAGCAGGGCTCTGCTGTTGCTGACCCACTTGGTCAAATGGAATCCACCACTGGCGCACAACGTCATCAGCTCCCTCACAAGAGCAACGGCTTTATCTTCTGTGGCTACTGACTTCAAACAGTCGTCCACATAGAAGTTCTTGAGGACTGTCTGTGTGGCTTCTGGGGTACTCTTTGATGCTGCATCCTCTGCTGTTTTTCTTAACGCATATGACGCACAACTAGGAGACGATGTAGCACCGAACAAGTGCACACACATTCTGTACTCTTCTGCTTCCACATTCAGATTACCAGCTGGCCACCAGAGAAAGCGCAGCATATCCGCGTCAGTGTCTGGAATCCGCACCTGGTAAAACATGGACTCTATATCTGCCATCATGGCTACGGGCTCCTGTCTGAATCTCAACAATACTCCGATGAGAGTGTTAGTTAAATCAGGCCCTTGTAATAACTGGTCATTTAGCGACACACCTTGGTAAGTGGCCGCACAGTCAAAGACGACTCGGAGTTTCCTCTTTTTTGGATGGTAAACCCCATGATGTGGTATGAACCACACCCTTCCATCACAGCGAACCAACTGTTCTTTTGGAATCCTTACTGCATAGCCCTTTTCCAGTATGTTTTCCATAAAAGCCTTGTACTCTTCAAAGAAATCTGTTTTCTTACTGAACTTCCTCTTCAAAGAGTTAAGCCTCTGTTCAGCAATACCACGGTTGAATGGCATCTTCACCTTGTCATCCTTTAAAGGCAACTTAATGCAGAAATGACCATCCACGAGCTGAGCTGATGTTGTCACCGTATGCATGAACTGTCTGTCATGTTGCGACTGTTCTCGTCTGTCGTCACATCTTCTTTCTGGAAAATCTGAATTATAGTGCTTCATCAGCATGTCCTCGATGCTTATCACAGAGATACGATTGACAAGGAAATTTTGTCTTTTGTCATCATCTAATTCCTTTTCTTGGCATCTGCTGATTGGCCCATTAACAACCCAGCCAAGAGCTGTCTTCACAGCATATTGTCCATTGTTCTGGCTATTAATAATTTCCCATGGCTCCATGGCTTTATACGCATTGACACCGATGAGCAGACCAACTTCTGATTCAATTGTTGGGAGATGGACTCGACTCAGGTAAGACCACTTCTCTAGATCTTTTTTCTGTGGGATGTTGGCCTTTTTTGCAGGTATATCTGGCTGAGTATACACATTGGGAAGCTGAATGTAATCTTGCTCTTCTAAGCCACATACCTCCAGATCTGTAAGTTCATAGCTATTTACTTTCTGTTCTTGTGATAAAGTATGAAGCAGGAACTCTGTCTTTCTGCCCCGTATATTCAACTTCTTTGCCAACTCTTCTGTGCAGAAAGTCGCAGTACTTCCCTGATCCAGGAAAGCATAGGTTTTGATTATCTTTGTGTCTTTCTTGTGTTTTATCTGCACAGGTACGATGGGAAGTATACACTCACTGTTCCCGGCCCCAGTATGGTCACTGTTTTTGCACCCTGCAAACACAAGAGCACTTGTGACTTCACTCGTGCTTTGTGACCTGTCGTCTGCACTGTTGTTCTTTGATGCTGCATCTTCCTTAACAGCATGCAAAATAGCTGGGTGCTTAAATGAACAATCTGTACAAGAAGCCCTTTTTTTACAATCCTTGGACATATGACCTGCTGTCAGACACCCAAAACAAAGGCCCTTCGTCTTCAAGAACTGAATTCTTTCTTTCAGAGGCTGCTCTCGAATCTTGTTGCACGCATTCAGTGCATGGTTCTTCAGACAGTAAAGACAGGGACTTTGAAACACGCTTGCTGACTTGGCTGCAAAAGGTTTCTTCTCAGGTTGGCTTTTACTGACATTATTTTCGGTAGCGGACACATTCACAGCAAAGCTGCTTTTTTTAGACTCACTTTTTCTAATGCTTAGTTGCTTTTTTGAGCTGTCCTGAATACTTGAAGTAGTGTCCAGGATATCTCCAAACAACGGGTCATTGGCAACCTTTGCTTGTCGGTACACATATTCCACTAAATCAGGAAACCTGGCTCTTTTTCTTGTTCTTTCTTGAATGTCATAAGCATAACTTCTCCATCTTTCTTTCAGTTTGAATGGAAGTTTGGATAAAATGGACTTCATGTTGGTAGGGTTGTTCATTTCATCCATGTAATCCACATCATTTATTGTGTTACAACATCCCACCAAGAACAAGGCAAAAGCATTCAATCCTTTTCTGTCTTCCGACCTTATCTGAGGCCATTCCATAGCCTTCTTGATATAGGCTGTAGCGATGGTAATTTCATCTCCATAGTGACGATCAAGCAGTTCTCTGGCTTCTTTATAAGCTCTGTCGGGTTTCATGTGCTCACAGCTCCGAATGAGATCAAGTGGCTCTCCACTCGTGAACTGTTCAAGGTAGTACAGCCGGTCTTGATGACTGTCTGTCTTACTGTCGATAGCATACTCGAATGCCCTTATAAAAGATCTGTAAATCAGAGGATCTCCTGTAAATATGGATATGTCTCTTTGAGGGAGTTGAGACAAATTCTGTTGTTTAATGAGCATCTCAGTGACTTCGTTTTGACGCTGTAACACTTCGTGAAGACTATCTGTAGAAAAATCAGTGTGATCATGATGATTAAGATGTGGCGTGCTGCTGACTGCATCAAACCTTGATGGTGACTTTCTTCTATCTGAAGAACCAATTTCAGTGGCTGGCTTTGGATTGAAAGTAAGAGGTGTTTTACCAGCTCCATGATGCACATGGTCATCTACCTCGTGTTTTTCTTGTCTAAACATCAGTGGTTCAAATCTGGGTCCTGAAAGTAGCTCTGATAAAACACGTTTAGATTCATGAATATCTTCAAATTCTTCATACACCTTCAGTTTGGCATCTGAAGCAGCAAGCTCAGTTTCAAGTTCCAATTGCTCTTTTCTGATTCTCAAGCGAGTTTCTTCCTGTTCTATTGCTTCTCTCTTTTTCATTGCTGCAGCTTTTGCTAACAGTGCTTCACGTTCAGCTTTAATTCTCAGTATTGCAGAAGTAGTACTGGAAGTCCGGCTTACTACGGAGTTAGCTTTGGATACACTATCATGTGGCCTAATATCATCTTCTAGGACATCTGCAATCCATTTGTTTGTGTCTTCTATAAACTGCTGAAATTCCGAAAATCTGTTCTCATAAGCGTCTTGATCCGCTTTCTTATCATCTTCATCTATTAACTCACACAACTCTTCATTAATCCGTTCATACTGTTTTAAGCATCTTTCAAATCGTATCAATTCTTCATCTTTAATGAAGTTAACATTGTGTTCATTTTCCTTCAATTTGTCTAAATCATTCTTCTGTTTGGTTATTTGTGCTAATTTTCCCTTGCGTTCTCCTTTCAGCCTGTGTATTTTCGTCTCCACAGCCTTTTCTGTGGGCTTTGGCGCCCTCTTTTGGTCAACACACGCAGCTGCGCTTTCATCTGCCATGTTATGTAACTTTAAAATCCTCACACAAACTGTCACTTTAAGACGATTGCTAATAGTATCATGAGGAAAATATCAGACCTGTTCCAGGGAATGTCTCATTTAGCCGACGATTCACTCTCTAGGTATGCTACCTCTGGTTTTCTTTTGTTGCAACGTAGTTTCTGTCCGTATTGGTCTGTATTTGTCAGCAGCCGCAACAGGTTTCCCTCAGATTCGCCCGTTCAAATGTTCGCCGACATTACATCCTTTACTTTTTTCTTTTTTCTTTCTTTTTAACGATCTTCTTAAGCAGCTCTTCTTTCGACTTCGTCGAACAATCTTCCAGATTTACTCGATGTCGAGCAGTCTTTTGACTTGGCTGTGAGCGCAATAAGCCGACTCACTAGCTTAGGACTTTAGAGTTCTTTTGTACTCAACACAAATGCGTCAGTGAATAAAAGTCTTGAATCCAAAGTTCTTCGTTTGACTGTTTAATTGAAAATCTTAAAGCATAAAAACTTAGGATGTTTACTTTTCTTACAAGTTAACTTTGCAGTTTGCGTAGGTCAAAAGACTGTGTTGCTCAAAAGTCCAGTGGCTTCTGACTGATTCGCGGGGTTCTAAATCTGACAGTCAATCAAATTACGTTATGCTACATCACTGGTTAACTGTTTACATTCCAATTTCTACGTTTCATTTGCAACACAAGCCTTTTCTCAGATTTTACTAAATAAACTCAAAATATTATTACTTCCATAGAAATGGCTTCAACAACTAGCTTAGTGTTTGTTTTCTGATAGCAAGGCAGTGAATAGACATTTTAAAAGCATGGGACCATTTATTTGTAAAATAACAAAAATAAAACCACATATCCACCAGAAAAAAAGTAACAACAACTTAGTGACAATAGGACAAACCTTTTTTATTTTTAAGAAAATGCTTTTTAGGTTCACATTGTTTGATGATTTTATGAAGTCTAAAATATGATCCATGATGCAACAAAAATGTAGTTTTACATAAGTATTACTGACTGAGGTTCTTGTTGCAGTGTTCAGTGGAGCTACAGTTTAAGGTTTAAGATCAGAAACGCACATAATATTAATAATAATAGTAATAGTAATAATAATATATATAATATAATATATAATTATGATGCACCTGTCTCTAAAGAGGATTTGAAACCATTTACTAATTTCTACACACAATTCTGCTGCAGTGTCAAGTCAAGTAAGAAAGACTAATGACTCAAACCCGATAGAGGACTCGAGTCATGAACGGATCAAATCTGTTTCCGGCTCTAAACGCATATGAATGGCTTGCCTTTCAGTGATGAACGAACGAATGACTTACTCGATAGAGGACTCGAGTCATGAACGGATCAAATCTGTTTCCGGCTCTAAACGCATATGATTGGCTTGCCTTTCCGTGATGAACGAATGACCCAAACCCGATAGAGGACTCGAGTCATGAACGGATCAAATCTCTTTCCGGCTCTAAACGCAAATGATTGGCTTCTGCCTTTCAGTGATGAACGACTCAAAAGACTTGAAAAATGAACGATACCTGCACAAATGTGCGCACGCGCGGATAAACGAATCACTCCCTGAGAGGACTCGTAGTTCCCGAGTCATATTGAAGATTCGTTCAAAATGAACGAATCGTTCAAGAACGACCCATCACTACTGAAAACATCAAATCTCAGCCCCAGAAGCAAGAATACTGCATCAGAAGACCAAAAATGAACACTTTCAAAATCACTTGCTTTTCCCTTGAAAGTTGTTTAAAACATGTTTAAAACTGCATGTAATGTTGTTTAAAACAAAAAGAATGATGCATTTCGTGGTTTAAGCTGTTTTAATCACTTTTTGTTTTTGGCCTGGAAACATCATATCTCAGCCCCAGAAGCAAGAATACTGCATCAGAACACCAAAAATTAACACTTTCAAAATCACTTGCCTTTCCCTTGAAAGTTGTTTAAACATGTTTGAAACTGCATGTAATGTTGTTTAAAACAAAACGAATTATGCATTTTATGGTTTTAAGCTGTTTTTATCACTTTCAGTTTTTGGCCTGGAAACATCATATCTCAGCCCCAGAAGCAAGAATACTGCATCAGAAGACCAAAAATGAACACTTTCAAAATCACTTGCTTTTCCCTTGAAAGTTGTTTAAACATGTTTAAAACTGCATGTAATGCTGTTTAAAACAAAAAGAATGATGCATTTCATTGTTTTAAGCTGTTTTTATCACTTTCTATTTTTGGCCTGGAAACATCATATCTCAGCCACAGTAGCAAGAATGCTCCATCAGAAGACCAAAAATGAACACTTTCAGAATCACTTGCCTTTCCCTTGAAAGTTGTTTAAACATGTTTGAAACTGCATGTAATGTTGTTTAAAACAAAACGAATGATGCATTTCGTGGTTTAAGCTGTTTTAATCACTTTTTGTTTTTGGCCTGGAAACATCATATCTCAGCCCCCGAAGCAAGAGTACTCCATCAGAAGACCAAAAATGAACACTTTCAAAATCACATGCTTTTCCCTTGAAAGTTGTTTAAACATGTTTAAAACTGCATGTAATGTTGTTTAAAACAAAAAAGAATTATGCATTTCATGGTTTTAAGCTGTTTTTATCACTTTCTGTTTTTGGCCTGGAAACATCATATCTCAGCCCCAGAAGCAAGAATACTGCATCAGAAGACCAAAAATGAACACTTTCAAAATCACTTGCCTTTCCCTTGAAATTTGTTTAAACGTGTTTGAAACTGCATGTAATGTTGTTTAAAACAAAACGAATGATGCATTTTATGGTTTTAAGCTGTTTTTATCACTTTCTGTTTTTGGCCTGGAAACATCATATCTCAGCCCCAGAAGCAAGTATACTGCATCAGAAGACCAAAAATGAACACTTTCAAAATCACTTGCTTTTCCCTTGACAGTTGTTTAAACATGTTCAAAACTGCATGTAATGTTGTTTAAAACAAAAAGAATGATTCATTTTATGGTTTTAAGCTGTTTTTATCACTTTCTGTTTTTGGCCTGGAAACATCATATCTCAGCCCCAGAAGCAAGAATACTGCATCAGAACACCAAAAATGAACACTTTCAAAATCACTTGCTTTTCCCTTGAAAGTTGTTTAAACATGTTCAAAACTGCATGTAATGTTGTTTAAAACAAAAAGAATGATGCATTTCATGGTTTTAAGCTGTTTTTATCACTTTCTATTTTTGGCCTGGAAACATCATATCTCAGCCCCAGAAGCAAGAATGCTCCATCAGAAGACCAAAAATGAACACTTTCAGAATCACTTGCTTTTCCCTTGAAAGTTGTTTAAACATGTTTAAAACTGCATGTTATTTTGTTTAAAACAAAAAGAATGATGCATTTCATGGTTTTAAGCTGTTTTTATCACTTTCTGTTTTTGGCCTGGAAACATCATATCTCAGCCCCAGAAGCAAGAATACTGCATCAGAAGACCAAAAATGAACACTTTCAAAATCACTTGCCTTTCCCTTGAAAGTTGTTTAAACATGTTTGAAACTGCATGTAATGTTGTTTAAAACAAAACGAATGATGCATTTTATGGTTTTAAGCTGTTTTTATCACTTTCTGTTTTTTGGCCTGGAAACATCATATCTCAGCCCCAGAAGCAAGAATACAGCATCAGAAGACCAAAAATGAACACTTTCAAAATCACTTGCTTTTCCCTTGAAAGTTGTTTAAACATGTTTAAAACTGCATGTAATGTTGTTTAAAACAAAAAGAATGATACATTTAATTGTTTTAAGCTGTTTTTATCACTTTCTATTTTTGGCCTGGAAACATCATATCTCAGCCCCAGAAGCAAGAATGCTGCATCAGAAGACCAAAAATGAACACTTTCAGAATCACTTGCTTTTCCCTTGAAAGTTGTTTAAACATGTTTAAAACTGCATGTAATTTGTTTAAAACAAAAAGAATGATGCATTTCATGGTTTTAAGCTGTTTTTATCACTTTCTGTTTTTGGCCTGGAAACATCACATCTCAGCCCCAGAAGCAAGAATACTGCATCAGAAGACCAAAAATGAACACTTTCAAAATCACTTGCTTTTCCCTTGAAAGTTGTTTAAACATGTTTAAAACGGCATGTAATGTTGTTTAAAACAAAACGAATGATGCATTTTATGGTTATAAGCTGTTTTTATCACTTTCTGTTTTTGGCCTGGAAACATCATATCTCAGCCTCAGAAGCAATACTGCATCAGAAGACCAAAAGTGAACACTTTCAAAATCACTTGCTTTTCCCTTGAAAGTTGTTTAAACATGTTTAAAACTGCATGTAATTTTGTTTAAAACAAAAAGAATGATGCATTTCATGGTTTTAAGCTGTTTTTATCACTTTCTGTTTTTGGCCTGGAAACATCATATCTCAGCCCCAGAAGCAAGAATACTCAATCAGAAGACCAAAAATGACCACTTTCAAAATCACTTGCTTTTCCCTTGAAAGTTGTTTAAACATGTTTGAAACTGCATGTAATGTTGTTTAAAACAAAACGAATGATGCATTTTATGGTTATAAGCTGTTTTTATCACTTTTTGTTTTTGGCCTGGAAACATCATATCTCAGCCCCAGAAGCAAGAATACTCAATCAGAAGACCAAAAATGAACACTTTCAAAATCACTTGCTTTTCCCTTGAAAGTTGTTTAAACATGTTTAAAACTGCATGTAATGTTGTTTAAAACAAAACGAATGATACATTTCATAGTTTTAAGCTGTTTTTATCCCTTTCTGTTTTTGGCCTGGAAACATCATATCTCAGCCCCAGAAGCAAGAATACTGCATCAGAAGACGAAAAATGAACACTTTCGAAATCACTTGCTTTTCCCTTGAAAGTTGTTTAAACATGTTTAAAACTGCATTTAATGTTGTTTAAAACAAAAAGAATGATGGATTCCATGGTTTTAAGCTGTTTTTATCACTTTCTGTTTTTGGCCTGGAAACATCATATCTCAGCCCCAGAAGCAAGAATACTGCATCAGAGAACCGAATATAAACACTTTCAAAATCCCTTGCCTTTCCCTAGAAAGTTGTTTAAACATGATTAAAACTGCATGGAATGTTGTTTAAAACAAAAAGAATGATGCATTTCATGGTTTTAAGCTGTTTTTATCACTTTCTGTTTTTGGCCTGGAAACATCATATCTCAGCCCCAGAAGCAAGATTACTGCATCAGAAGTGCAAAAATGACCACTTTCAAAATCACTTGCTTTTCCCTTGAAAGTTGTTTAAACATGTTTTAAACTGCATGCAATGTTGTTTAAAATAAAAAGAATGATGCATTTCATGGTTTTAAGCTGTTTTTATCACTTTCTGTTTTTGGCCTGGAAACATCATATCTCAGTCCCAGAAGCAATACTGCCTCAGAAGACCAAAAATGAACACTTTCAAAATCACTTGCTTTTCCCTTGAAAGTTGTTTAAACATGTTTGAAACTGCATGTAATGTTGTTTAAAACAAAACGAATGATGCATTTCATGGTTTTAAGCTGTTTTTATCACTTTCTGTTTTTGGCCTGAAAACATCATATCTCAGCCCCAGAAGCAAGAATACTGCATCAGAAGACCAAAAATGAACACTTTCAAAATCACTTGCTTTTCCCTTGAAAGTTGTTTAAACATGTTTAAAACTGCATGTAATGTTGTTTAAAACAAAAAGAATGATGCATTTCATGGTTTTAAGCTGTTTTTATCACTTTCAGTTTTTGGCCTGGAAACATCATATCTCAGCCCCAGAAGCAAGAATACTGCATCAGAAGACCAAAAGTGAACACTTTCAAAATCACATGCTTTTCCCTTGAAAGTTGTTAAAACATGTTTGTAACTGCATGTAATGTTGTTTAAAACAAAAAGAATGATGCATTTCATGGTTTTAAGCTGTTTTTATCACTTTCTGTTTTTGGCCTGGAAACATCATATCTCAGCCCCAGAAGCAAGAATACTGCATCAGAAGACCAAACATGAACACTTTTAAAATCACTTGCTTTTCCCTTGAAAGTTGTTTAAACATGTTTGAAACTGAATGTAATGTTGTTTAAAACAAAACGAATGATGCATTTTATGGTTATAAGCTGTTTTTATCACTTTCTGTTTTTGGCCTGGAAACATCATATCTCAGCCCCAGAAGCAAAAAAATGCATCAGAAGACCAAAAATGAACACTTTCAAAATCACTTGCTTTTCCCTTGAAAGTTGTTGAAACTTGATTGATACTGCATGTAATGTTGTTTAAAACAAAACGAATGATGCATTTCATGGTTTTAAGCTGTTTTTATCACTTTCTGTTTTTGGCCTGGAAACATCATATCTCAGCCCCAGAAGCAAGAATACTGCATCAGAAGACCAAAAATGAACACTTTCAAAATCACTTGCTTTTCCCTTAAAAGTTGTTTAAACATGTTTGAAACTGCATGTAATGTTGTTTAAAACAAAACGAAGGATGCATTTTATGGTTTTAAGCAGTTTTTATCACTTTCTGTTTTTGGCCTGGAAACATCATATCTCAGCCCCAGAAGCAAGAATACTGCATCAGAAGACCAAAAATGAACACTTTCAAAATAACTTGCTTTTCCCTTGAAAGTTGTTTAAACATGTTTAAAACTGCATGTCATGTATTGTTGTTTAAAACAAAAAGAATGATGCATTTCATGGTTTTAAGCTGTTTTTATCACTTTCTGTTTTTGGCCTGGAAACATCATATCTCAGCCCCAGAAGCAAGAATACTGCATAAGAAGACCAAAAATGAACACTTTCAAAATAACTTGCTTTTCCCTTGAAAGTTGTTTAAACATGTTTAAAACTGCATGTCATGTAATGTTGTTTAAAACAAAAAGAATGATGCATTTCATGGTTTTAAGCTGTTTTTATCACTTTCTGTTTTTGGCCTGGAAACATCATATCTCAGCCCCAGAAGCAAGAATACTGCATCAGAAGACCAAAAGTGAACACTTTCAAAATCACTTGCTTTTCCCTTGAAAGTAGTTTAAACATGTTTGAAACTGCATGCAATGTTGTTTAAAACAAAAAGAATGATGCATTTCATGGTTTTAAGCTGTTTTTTTCACTTTCTGTTTTTGGCCTGGACACATCTTATCATCTTATCTCAGCCCCAGAAGCAAGAATACTGGATCAGAAGACCAAAAATGAACACTTTCAAAATAACTTGCTTTTCCCTTGAAAGTTGTTTAAACATGTTTAAAACTGCATGTAATGTTGTTTCAGGAGTTCGCCCTTGCTGACGATTGGTTATAATGCGTATTTGCCATGCTGTCCCGGGAGAGAGCCCTGAGCTCGTGAGATCCTCGAGCCCGGGGCTCCCTCCCGTTGCAGGGCGAAAGGGGAGTCTGAGCTCAGGTAGATCTCGAGAGCTCCCCCTGCTTGATAATGGTAAATGTAGATTGAAAGAGCTATGGACTGTGTATATGAATACGAGCTTGTCTATGATGTCGATTTAGTTTTGTCAATTTACTTATGTTACATGTTTTTTTGTCTGTGGGAGGAAACCGGAGAGCCCGGGGAAAACCCACGCAAACACGGGGAGAACATGCAAACTCCACACAGAAATGCCGACTTGGCTAGGTAAGATCTGAACCAGTGACATTCTTGCTGTGAGGCAATGATGCTAACCATTGGGCCTCCGTGCTGCCCTGATAAGGAAAGGGGAGGAGTAGGGGTGGAAGGGGGGATTCTTCAAGACGAAGATGGCTAAGGTAAGGTACTCTGGTTATTTATAGTGATTAGGAATCTTCCGATTGGTGGATCGTGTATTAGCTGATGAGGATCAGCTGCTATCAATCGTAAGCGCGTGCTCCTCTCAAAATTAGTTTATAAATAAACTTCACTTAAAACAAAACGAATGATGCATTTCATGGTTTTAAGCTGTTTTTATCACTTTCTGTTTTTGGCCTGGAAACATCACATCTCAGCCCCAGAAGCAAGAATACTGCATCAGAAGACCAAAAATGAACACTTTATAAATCACTTGCTTTTCCCTTGAAAGTTGTTTAAACATGTTTAAAACTGTATGTGATGTTGTTTAAAACAAAAAGAATGATGCATTTCATGGTTTTAAGCTGTTTTTATCATTTTCTGTTTTTGGCCTGGAAACATCATATCTCACCCCCAGAAGCAAGAATACTGCATCAGAAGACCAAAACTGAACACTTTCAAAATCACTTGCTTTTCCCTTGAAAGTTGTTTAAACATGTTTGAAACTGCATGTAATGTTGTTTAAAACAAAAAGAATGATGCATTTCATGGTTTTAAGCTGTTTTTATCACTTTCTGTTTTTGGCCTGGAAACATCACATCTCAGCCCCAGAAGCAATAATACTGCATCAGAAGACCAAAAATGAACACTTTCAAAATCACTTGCTTTTCCCTTGAAAGTTGTTTAAACATGTTTAAAACTGCATGTGATGTTGTTTAAAACAAAAAGAATGATGCATTTCATGGTTTTAAGCTGTTTTTATCATTTTCTGTTTTTGGCCTGGAAACATCATATCTCACCCCCAGAAGCAAGAATACTGCATCAGAAGACCAAAAATGAACACTTTCAAAATCACTTGATTTCCCTTGAAAGTTGTTTAAACATGTTTGAAACTGCATGTAATGTTGTTTAAAACAAAAAGAAAACTGCATCAGAAGACCAAAATTGAACACTTTCAAAATCACTTGCTTTTCCCTTAAACGTTGTTTAAACATGTTTAAAACTGCATGTAATGTTGTTTAAAACAAAAAGAATGATGCATTTCATGGTTTTAAGCTGTTTTTACCACTTTCTATTTTTGGCCTGGAAACATTATATCTCAGTCCCAGAAGCAATACTGCATCATAAGACCAAAAATGAACACTTTCAAAATCACTTGCTTTTCCCTTGAAAGTTGTTTAAACATGTTTAAAACTGCATGCAATGTTGTTTAAAACAAAAAGAATGATGCATTTAATGGTTTTAAGCTGTTTTTATCACTTTCTGTTTTTGGCCTGGAAACATCATATCTCAGCCCCAGAAGCAAGAATACTGCATCAGAAGACCAAAAATGAACACTTTCAAAATCACTTGCTTTTCCCTTGAAAGTTGTTTAAACATGTTTAAAACTGCATGTAATGTTGTTTAAAACAAAAAGAATGATGCATTTCATGATTTTAAGCTGTTTTTATCACTTTCAGTTTTTGGCCTGGAAACATCATATCTCAGCCCCAGAAGCAAGAATACTGCATCAGAAGACCAAAAGTGAACACTTTCAAAATTACTTGCTTTTCCCTTGAAAGTTGTTTAAACATGTTTGAAACTCCATGTAATGTTGTTTAAAACAAAAAGAATGATGCATTTCATGGTTTTAAGCAGTTTTTATCACTTTCTGTTTTTGGCCTGGAAACATCATATCTCAGCCCCAGAAGCAAGAATACTGCATCAGAAGACCAAAAATGAACACTTTCAAAATAACTTGCTTTTCCCTTGAAAGTTGTTTAAACATGTTTAAAACGGCATGTAATGTTGTTTAAAACAAAAAGAATGATGCATTTCATGGTTTTAAGCTGTTTTTATGACTTTCTGTTTTTGGCCTGGAAACATCATATCTCAGCCCCAGAAGCAAGAATACTACATCAGAAGACCAAAAATGAACACTTTTCAAACCACTTGCTTTTCCCTTGAAAGTTGTTTAAACATGTTTAAAACTGCATGTGATGTTGTTTAAAACAAAAAGAATGATGCATTTCATGGTTTTAAGCTGTTTTTTATCACTTTCTGTTTTTGGCCTGGAAACATCATATCTCAGCCCCAGAAGCAAGAATACTGCATCAGAAGACCAAAAATGAACACTTTCAAAATCACTTGCTTTTCCCTTGAAAGTTGTTAAAACATGTTTGTAACTGCATGTAATGTTGTTTAAAACAAAAAGAATGATGCATTTCATGGTTTTAAGCTGTTTTTATCACTTTCTGTTTTTGGCCTGGAAACATCATATCTCAGCCCCAGAAGCAAGAATACTGCATCAGAAGACCAAAAATGAACACTTTTAAAATCACTTGCTTTTCCCTTGAAAGTTGTTTAAACATGTTTGAAACTGCATGTAATGTTGTTTAAAACAAAACGAATGATGCATTTTATGGTTATAAGCTGTTTTTATCACTTTCTGTTTTTGGCCTGGAAACATCATATCTCAGCCCCAGAAGCAAGAAAACTGCATCAGAAGACCAAAAATGAACACTTTCAAAATCACTTGCTTTTCCCTTGAAAGTTGTTGAAACTTGATTGATACTGCATGTAATGTTGTTTAAAACAAAACGAATGATGCATTTCATGGTTTTAAGCTGTTTTTATCACTTTCTGTTTTTGGCCTGGAAACATCATATCTCAGCCCCAGAAGCAAGAATACTGCATCAGAAGACCAAAAATGAACACTTTCAAAATCACTTGCTTTTCCTTTAAAAGTTGTTTAAACATGTTTGAAACTGCATGTAATGTTGTTTAAAACAAAACGAATGATGCATTTTATGGTTTTAAGCAGTTTTTATCACTTTCTGTTTTTGGCCTGGAAACATCATATCTCAGCACCAGAAGCAAGAATACTGCATCAGAAGACCAAAAGTGAACACTTTCAAAATCACTTGCTTTTCCCTTGAAAGTTGTTTAAACATGTTTAAAACTGCATGTAATGTTGTTTAAAACAAAAAGAATGATGCATTTCATGTTTTAAGCTGTTTTTATCACTTTCTGTTTTTGGCCTGGAAACATCATATCTCAGCCCCACGAGCAAGAATACTGCATCATTCATTCATTCATTTTCTTGTCGGCTTTGTCCCTTGCGGGGTCGCCACAGCGGAATGAACCGCCAACTTATCCAGCACGATTTTACGCAGCGGATGCCCTTCCAGCCGCAACCCATCTCTGGGAACTTCCACACACACACATTCACACTCATACACTATGGACAATTTAGCTTACCCAATTCACCTGTACTGCATGTCTTTGGACTGTGCGGGAAACCGGAGCACCCGGAGGAAACCCACGCGAACGCAGGGAGAACATGCAAACTCCACACAGAAACGCCAACTGACCCAGCCCAGCCGAGGTTCGAACCTGCGACCCAGCGACGTTTTTGCTGTGAGGCAACAGCACTACCTACTGCGCCACTGCGTTGCCCAGAATACTGCATCAGAACACCAAAATTTGAACACTTTCAAAATCACTTGCTTTTCCATTGAAAGTTGTTTAAACATGTTTAAACTGGATGTAATGTTGTTTAAAACAAAAAGAATGATGCATTTCACGTTTTTAAGCTGTTTTTATCACTTTCTGTTTTTGGCCTGGAAACATCATATCTCAGCCCCACGAACAAGAATACTGCATCGGAACACCAAAATTTGAACACTTTCAAAATCACTTGCTTTCCCCCAGAAAGTTGTTTAAACATGTTTATAACTGCATGCAATGTTGTTTAAAACAAAAGAATGATGCATTTCATGGTTTTAAGCTGTTTTTATCACTTTCTGTTTTTGGCCTGGAAACGCTCTGGTTACTAAAGTAACCCTCGTTCCCCGAGGGGGGGAACGGAAATGCTATGTGGAAAAACTTCCACTATGGGGATTTCGTCAGAATCCAATCATCTGAAAGAGTATAAAAACGGGCCAATGAAATGCCAATGAGTTGGCGGCGTCAGCGTGCACAGCTGTCTTGAATGACAATCAGCCTGGCATAAAAGGCTAGCATGTGCTCAGCAACGACATCCTTTTCTAGCTGAAGAGGCTTTCACACTCAACAGCTAAGGGACAATCGTTGTGGCGAAGGAACATAGCATTTCCGTTCCCCCCCTCGGGGAACGAGGGGTTACTTTAGTAACCAGAGCGTTCCCCTTCGGGAGGGGAACTTCAATGCTATGTGGAAAAACTTCCACTATGGGGAAATTTATGGAAAGCGCCACAACGAAAGAACCTTACCATGTCTCCAGTGAGGGGCGCGCCACGCAGCAGTACGAGCGCACCTGCATCGCTGGAGACACAGTCCTCCAACGTGTCCCCTGGCCCTTACTTACCTTACTTACCTTTTCTGGTTTAGATATATTTTTCGGGGAGTCGTAAAAATACACCTAGTTAGTTTCTAGGAATTTTAAAATACGACAGTACGTTGGGAAAGCGTTCAGTCCTGATAGGGAGGACGCTGCGGAGGCCACCTGCTGCCCGGAGGGGGAGACCTGGTGGCAAAATAGCATATGGACTAGCCCTGAGAAGGGGGAGTGCACATATGAAGAGGTGGTTAGCGGGGAGGGAAGACACGAGCCCGCCTAGGAGGGGGGGACTACATCGTGGCTGAGTGAGCGTATGGGATCGCCAGCGGGGATCGCACATAGCAGGCACCTATACCCAGAACGCGGGATGACCAGCGGGCATACTTACAACGTAATGGGCCAACATTTGACTCCTCCGCTGAGTCAGATGCTGGGGGCCTCGGAGGAACTCTGCAGGGTTCGCCGAGTGGGGAACTCAACTGACAAAGCGAGAAAAGCGCACGTATCTCTGTGTTAGAGAGAAAGGCGCAGCAAGCGTTTTACAACACCTAACCGAATTTCCTCATTCACCGCTCGTGAGGAAATCAGTTCACTCGAAGATAAATCTCACAAATGTTCAGGTGTCGCCCAGCCCGCAGCTCTACAATGTCTGTTAGAGAGGCGCCGCGTGCTAACGCCCAAAAGGATGCGCGCTCCGAGTGGAGCGCGCTCCTCCTGGGGGACACGGCTCGCCCTAGCTCGATGAGCGAGGGAGATGGCATTCACTGTTCAGTGGGCCAACCTCTGTTTAGATATGGCACTTCCCATCTGCCAATCACCGTAACATATAAAGAGCTGCTCAGAGGATCGAAGCTCTGAGTACGGTCCGTTATAATACGCAAGCGCGAACAGGACACCGCAATAAAGGGGCTGGGTCTGCCTCCTCCGTGGGCAGCGCTTGCAGGTTCACTACATAGTCTAAACGAGCGTTGTAGGAACCTAGGGCACCTAGGTGGGCCGGGGTCTCAGGTAAACGTGAGAGTGGGCCGGCCCAAAACGCTGGCACATTTCGCTGACCGAAAATGCCTCCAGATACCCGCCCATTTGACCGATGCCAACGCGACCAGCAGAGCTGTCTACCTGGACAGAAATCATATAGATACTGAGTCGAGTGATCGAGCAGACCTCTCCTAAGAGAGATCTTCAAATGGGTAAAGAGGGGACAGGATATATATCCACGTCTCGCGCCTCTGGGGACTGGATGATGAGGCGATGCTTTCCCAGCGCGCCGCCATCGCCGCATCCTCAGAGCGGGGATGATCGCCACGCCAACCCCTCAGTGCGGAGGGGACAGCCTTGGCTCCAGCCAACTGAAGGAGGATAGCATCACACTGATCTGGCATGTTTGGGGTTTCCTTCTCGGAGAGAAGTACACCACACAGCGAATAGACTCCACATCAGGGCATAGGCATGCCTCATAGAGGGTGCTCTAGGCCTGAGTGATGGTGTTAACCACCTAACGGTAGGTCACCTAAGTCCTCCGTGCTCCATCTATGGGCCACACGCCATAGATCTGGGCGCGGGTGCCAAACGGTGCCTGTCCCAAAAAAGAAGTTTCTTCCAGGGGACATGCCAGGGAGGGGCCATCACGAGGAGAGAGCTGGAATACAGGTTTGATTGGGCCTGAGAGGCGCAATGCATAGACCTGTTCCTCGTCCTCCCTGACTTTACACAGCATCTGTGCGAGTAGGCTCACTGGAGAAATGCGTATTACGCACGCCCCGGGGGCAGCTGTGTAGCCAGTGCGCAGAACGCACCCATAACAGCTGGACAGTCGGGGGTGGAGCCTCCATTCTCCCAGACGAACTGCCGTGAGAGCGCAGCGGCTGCATGGTTGAGCTCGGCAGGGAAAAAATGGAATGCAGCGATTGCGCCGCGTATGACTCCAGGGGAGCAGACGGCGAGCGAGCTGAGACATGCGGCGACAGCGAATGTCTCCCTTGCGGTTGACATACACCATCGCCACCGTGCTGTTCGTCCTGACCAGCACGTGTTTCCCTTCTAACACCGGTAAAAAACGGTGCAGCGTGAGATACACTGCCAACAGCTCCAGGCAGTTAAGATGCCAATGCAACCAGCTTCCTACCACGGAACCACAGCTGCATGCCCGCAACACACGGCCCCCCAGCGCGTACTGGAAGCATCCGTCAAACGACGACATGCCTGGACGCTTGTTCTAGAGGCCCGCGGGCCTGTAGAACACAGGGTCCATCCAGAGGCTGAGGGCGCGGCGACACAGCGGAGTGACAGTCACCCAGTGCGCGCTCGCGTGCCATGCGCGTCTAGGGACCCAATCGTGAAGCAAATGCCGAAGTGGTCTCATATGGAGCATCCGAGCGGCGAGACCGCGGCTGCGGATGTCATATGCTCCAGGAGCCTCTGAAATAATATCAGTGAGACCACATATTCCTGTCGAACTCTCTCAGACAGGCCAGCATCAGCCCGGCGCGCTCTCGGGGGAGGCGCGCCGTCATGGTGATCGAGTCCAGCTCCAACCCGAGAAAAGAGTTGCTCTGCACGGGGGCGAGGCTGCTCTTTTCTCGGTTGACCTGAAACCCCAATTGGTCGAAGTGCCGAAACACCCTGTCTCTGTGCGTAATCAATTAATCCCGCGAGCGCGCTGAAATCAGCCAGTCGCTTGAGATAATTGAGTATGCGGATGCCCGCAAGCCGAAGCTGGGGCACCCTCCGCGAGCTTGGTGAAAACCCGCGGAGACAGAGAGAGCCAAAAGGGGAGGACTTGTACCGCCAGGCTCGACTTCAGACGCAAACCGCAGGAAACTGACGGTGGCGTGGAAGTATGGAGACATGAAAGTACGCGTCCTTCAGGTCTACTGCTGCAGACCAATCCCGAGGACGAACGCTCCGGAGGGTGCGCTTCTGCGTAAGCATTCTGAACGGCAGCTTGTGAAGCCAGCGGTTCAAAACGCGCAGATCGAGGATTGGCCGTAGCCCACCGCTCTTTTGTGGGTACGATGAAGTGCGGGCTGTAAACCCGCTCTCCATCCCGGCTGGAGGGACCGGTTCGATTGCATCCTTCGCCAGGAGGACAGCAATCTCCTCTCGCAAGACAGGGGCGGACGCAGGGCTGACCCTGGTGAAATACACACCCGTGAACTTGGGAGGGCCGTTTCGCGAACTGAATCGCGTAGCCGAGTCTGATCGCGCGGATGAGCCATTGCGATGGGGTGGCCCGCGCTAACCAGGCAGGCAGAGCCCTCGCAAGTGGCTTCGTCCGCACGATCGCTGACGTACCAGCGGTGGGGCAGCGCGGAGTGAGTGGGCTCAACCGGGGAGCACTGGGGTCCCACAGGAGAGCAGGAGGCAAGAGCTTCACTCTTGTCTCGCACCCGTACTCCGGAGGTGGGGCTGGGAGGGGGAGAGAAAGGAGACCGTTCTCTCTCGCTCCGCGAGCCACTGGCGAAGTGCACCGATCCTGCGAGCTGGAAAGCATAGCGTCCCAGACTGGCAGTGTTCGGGCTGTCACATCCGGGGAAGGGAAAAAATGCTCTTTCTCTGAGGTTTTGATAGCGTTTTTTAACGCTGTTTAGAAGAAGAGCCCCGCCCTCCAGCGGGGAAAGAGCAAATTTCCTCCTCTCCAGATGGCCCGTCTCAGGGACGCTTCGCGGTTCGTTTACCAAACTTAGCGGCGCCCTGGGGCGGGGAGCGCTGGTTGCCTGCGAGATGCTCGGCGCAGCCGCTTGCCAGAGGCGCAGGCGGGGGCGATGTGGATGGCTCGGCGGGGAGGAGCGGTTTTACGATCCCGCCGAGAGATGGTATTACCCATCGCCTCCGACTGCTCGCTCACCGGCGTGAATTCCTGGGCGAATTCACTGACGGTGTCGCCGAACAGGCCAGCCTGGGATATGGGTGAGCTAAGAAAGCGAACTTTGTCAGCATCACGCAAATCACCAGGTTTAGCCCGTGGTGGCGTTCCTGGGCCACTAATGTGACCATCGTCTTTCCCAGGGGCACACACAGCCGACTTCAGTCGATTGCTGTGCGGAGCTCATGCTCAGTCCTGGGTCGGAACCATCCCCGCGCAGCTGGGCCAGCGCCTGCGCTAGGGAGCGCTGGTAGGTGGCCGTAGCATGCATGGTGAGGGCGGAGGCGCACGCAGCGCACTGCGTGGGCTTCCTGTGCACATCCAGGAAGAAGGGGACGTGGAGGCTTAGAAGGTCTTGCCTTCTTTATCTCCTCCACATCACACCCCTCTAATCGGTCCGTCCGCGGGGCTGGGGGATAAACCATCTCCAGACCCACGGCCGAAACAGCCTGGGAAGCACGGCTGCAAAGTCTGCTTCTGGATTCGACGCCACGCCCATCATCCCGGAGGAAAAGAGCAGGTTCGAATCCTCATCAGACAATGACAACCAACCCTCCAAGGATGGTGAGGATGAAAGCGCACGCAGATCGGGCAGAAAAAAGTGCCCTCCAAGACTGCGTGAGCTTACTGCGCACTTTCCGGGAAGAAGGGGACGGAAGGCTTAGAAGGTCTTGCCTTCTTATATCCTCCACATAACACCCATCTAGTCGGTCCGGCCGCGGGGCTGGGGGATAAACCATCACCAGACCCACGGCCGAAACAGCCCGGGAAAGCACGGCCATCATGTCTGCTTTTTAGATGCCAACACCGTGCTCTCCACCCCGGAGGGAGGGAGCGAGCGGGTTCGCATCCTCATCAGACAATGACAGCCCATCCTCCGATGCAGCGATGGACATCTGATCCTCGGTGTCATCAAGTGAGAGGGCGACCACCCGAGGATGGAGCGCTTCTCTCACCTGAAGCTTGGATGGAGCGCGTGGAGGAGCGAGAGGTCCGCGAGCCCGAGGGCGGCGGATTTACTCCCACTGAAACCCTCAGATCTGCCCGAGTGCCAACCGCAGTGCGGGGGACAACTGGGGTGGGTCGCTCTTTTGCAAGAGCGAGCCGCGATCTTAACTGCGCAGCAGACATGACATCACAATGATGGCTTGCACTGCCCGCGAGCACCGCATCAACATGCTGGACCCCCCAGACATGAAACGCAGTGCTCGTGCCCATCATCCGGGGACAGGAAACCACCGCAACCAGAAACGCACGGTCGGAGCGACATCTTGAAAAAGACGCGCTGCACAACCGTGTTGCTCTTTTAGGAAACTTGCTTCCTATATACATACCGCTCTTGGAGGACCGGACCCAAAGGACGCCAGGCAAGGGAGAACAACCCAGCTCGACTATCTGCCACTGCGTATACACGCTCTGGACCGGGAGAAGCTGCTTCTCGATCTCTCTCTGTAGACACAGGATGGAGATACCCTTATAGACTCTCTCAGAAGCTCGTGAAAGGCTCTGAAAGCGAAAAGGATGTCGTTGCTGAGCACATGCTAGCCTTTTATGCCAGGCTGATTGTCATTCAAGACAGCTGTGCACGCTGACGCCGCCAACTCATTGGCATTTCATTGGCCCGTTTTTATACTCTTTCAGATGATTGGATTCTGACGAAATCCCCATAGTGGAAGTTTTTCCACATAGCATTGAAGTTCCCCTCCCGAAGGGGAACATCATATCTCAGCCCCACGAGCAATAATACTGCATCAGAACACCAAAATTTGAACACATTCAAAATCACTTGCTTTTCCATTGAAAGTTGTTTAAACATGTTTAAAACTGCATGTAAGGTTGTTTAAAACAAAAAGAATGATGCATTTTATGTTTTTAAGCTGTTTTTATCACTTTCTGTTTTAGGCCTGGAAACATCATATCTCAGCCCCACGAGCAAGAATACTGCATCAGAACACCAAAATTTGAACACTTTCAAAATCACTTGCTTTTTCATTGAAAGTTTTTTAAACATGTTTAAAACTGCATGTAAGGTTGTTTAAAACAAAAAGAATGATGCATTTTATGTTTTTAAGCTGTTTTTATCACTTTCTGTTTTAGGCCTGGAAACATCATATCTCAGCCCCACGAGCAAGAATACTGCATCAGAACACCAAAATTTGAACACTTTCAAAATCACTTGCTTTTCCATTGAAAGTTGTTTAAACATGTTTAAAACTGCATGTAATGTTGTTTAAAACAAAAAAAAAAATGATGCATTTCATGGTTTTAAGCTGTTTTTATCACTTTCTGTTTTGGCCTGGAAACATCATATCTCAGCCCCACAAGCAAGAATACTGCATCAGAACACCAAAATTTAAACACTTTCAAAATAACTTGCTTTTCCCTTGAAAGT
>CAIGQS010000152.1:0-35937 GCA_903798195.1 Danio kyathit
AGAAGAGAGGAGAGAGAGAGAGAGAGAGAGGGAGAGAAAGAGCAGATCAAGACACCAGTTTTAATTTCATTAGGAGAACAAAATGTTTAAAATCAAATGTGTTACCTTAGGCTGCAGGTTAGAAATATGTTTTTATTTAAAGTATCTGCAATACACAATTTTATTTGACTAATTTAATACTGGAAGTAATTTCAGTACAGTGTAAGTTCCTTAACTAAAAAGACACCAGTTTTTTTATTCTCTGCAACTTGGCATTTAGGAACCAAGGACTTAAAAGAAAAGTCTTTCTTTCTAAAAGGCACTACATTTAGTTTATTTATCTGCAACATTGTGTTGTTTAATTACAGTTTTGCTTTTGCACAATAAATGTTCTCAAAATGACATGCAACGTTTCTTTATTTCTTAAAAAAAAAGCAGTTTGGCTTTCCTAAGGGTCTATGTAACCTGTTCTGAAATGGTTCTATTATAATTCATATATCGCAATATATATCGTTATTGCAAGAGGCTGCAATGTATATCGCAATATGGATTTTAGGCCATATCGCCCATCCCTAATCTCTCCGTAGTAATCTCTAATTTGTCATTAACCATAAACAGCAGGGAAGTTCTCAAGATCTACCTAAGCTCAAACTCCCCTCTCGCCCTGCAAACGGGCTGAGGCTGGATGACCTCAGGAGTTCAGGGCTCTCTCCCGGGACAGCATGCCAAACACGCTTTATAATCAATAATCAGCTAAGTGTGAACTCTTGAATATAATGTAACAGATAATTTAAACTACTGATGGTTTTTATTGTAAAAGATGCTTAATTAGCATAATCCAGTGCATTGGACTTCTGAAAGCAGCACAATAACATCTCTAATGGACCCTTTTCACATTTCTGGGTTTCTCAGCATTAATGTGGTCATTAGTTGTGTAAACTTAGAGCACAGCGAATGGTAGAGTACCACAAATACATGTTTAGCAACACTATTTTCTCAAATAATAAAAGAAAAAGTCAACGACAGTGTTATTGAAAAAAATAGTGTGAGACTGATAACGGTGGTCAGAAGAGAAAAAGAGAAGGCCAGAGGAGATTTACTGTCATGCCCTCAGACGCTGCACTACAAACACCTCACAAAAGCAGTAATTAGTTTTTTTGTGTGTATAGTTTGATGCAAAGATTATATAATACAAGGTATATTTGTTTTATAAATGTTCATTCAAAAAATGACATTTACTGCTTGTTCAAACTACTTATTTACAACTTAATGCCTTCATGTTATCCATACAAAAATAGATCGTGTGGAACCCAGCATTTTTTTTACATAGTACATGCATAAAAAAATAATAATAATAATAAATATATATATATATATATATATATATATATATATATATATATATATATATATATATATATATATATATATATATATATATCAGTGTTTCCTCTAGGATTTTTTCCAGCTGTGGCGGCAGGACTTTTACACAGATGTACCAACTACCTATGGGTGTTATTTCAATGACACATGTTGTGAGCGCAGTGTTACACGTTGAGATCGCATTTATGTAATACGAGCATGCGAATCTCTGCTTGCGCGCTGATTTCCTCTGTTCGTGCACAACTTCACATCCTGAAATATATGCTGCTCAAGTGCGATTTAGTGCGTTTATGTGACGAGTACATCTCCAACATTTATTAGATTTGCTAGGAATATTTATGAATGTCTCCGATAGACCTACAGAGCGGCATTAATGCGTCCTGAAGTAAAGTGAAACAGCTGAAGTAGCTGAACAGTCCTGAAGTAAAGTGAAACCGCTATAAACTCCAGCCAGATAAAGTCATTGTATGCAGAACCATAGACCTTTATCTATAAAGTATAATTATGGAAACTGTGTTCATCTTAACTGAAAGCTATACGTCGTGTTTGCTGGTCTCACGTCTCACGCACCTGTCATTCAGCCAGCATGTTACCGTAAAGGGTTGAACAAATAACGTACAGCACTACTACGGTTACAGAAATGTTTGCGCTGTTATAATTCACTTACCTTTTAATACGTTTTGGTGCGATTATAACCCGCTATTAAAAAAACAACAATGACTGAATGTTTTGAATGGGAAGCTGTAATGTAGCCGTGGCGGGATGAATTTTGGTGTAGCGCCCCGCCATGGAAGAATGAATGTAGCGGAAACCATGTATATATAATATATGTATATATATATATATATATATATATATATATATATATATATATATATATATATATATATATATATATATATATATTTATATTTGCTGGACAAAGATTAATCCCAATTAATCGCATTCATAATAAAAGTTTTTGACATTATAGGCTCTATTTTAATGCTATTTTATCTAGGCGCCAAGACTAAGCGCATGGCGCAAAAACATTAAGGCCATGTCCAAATCCACTTTTGCTATTTTAGGGACGGGAAAATATGCTCTGCGCCCTGGCACATGGTCTAACAGTGTTGTGCTTATTCTCTTAATGGGTTCTGGGTGTGTTTGGAGCATAATGTGCATTAAACCAATCAGAGTCTCATCTCTCATTCCCTTTAAGAGTCAGTTGCGTTGTACCATGGTGCATTTGCTATTTACATGGAGGACTTTGTAAGTGTAAAAACTGAACGCTTCACTAGCGAGAAAACAGTTAAACAGAGCATCTGCAGCGCGAGGATAAAGAACGAGTCTTCTCCATTCAGCCTCTTTACTTTCTTTTTACTTTTACTCCTTTACTTTGCTGGAGTAAGGAAATGGTGGAAACTCACTCCACTGAAGACACCCATTAGCCGACATATTTAATTTAGTTTGTTAGGCGCAAAGATTTGTTTCAAAACTATTTCTAAATTCAGTTCTAATTTCCAGCAAATTAATAAATGAATATAATAATGAAGTGTGGTCAAACAACTGAGTTATGTCCAAACACACGTCCTGCTCTTATGCCCTATATGGTGATGCAGACGTCTCGAAAACCCCACAAATCTAAACTTGTTTTTATTAAAACAAATATAAATGTGCAAATAATGAATACTACTACTACTACTAATAATAATATTACACAAATGCAAATTGTTATGAAAAAACTGAAAAATAGCAACAAATCGTGCCAAACACGTCTTGCGCCTTATAGACCCAGGTGTATGATAGGGCCCATTATGTGTGTGTATTATATATTTATTATGTATACAGTATGTGATGCACACACACACACACACATACATAAAAACAAAACTATACAAAACTTTTTTTTTGCATAGTTAATTAAATTTATATACAATTTGTATCTAAATATAAATAAAAAATTTTCTCGAATATATGCATGCGTGTATTTATATATATATATATATATATATATATATATATATATATATATATATATATATATATATACACACACCAATAAACATACACAGTATATAGACTTGTATTACGTCAAAAAAAAACATTTTAATTTGGATGTGATTAATCGCAATTAACTCTTGCTCAGCACTAATAGATACATTCAATTACAGTAAAATTATTAGCCCTTTTCACAGTATTTCCTATAATATTTTTTCTTCTGGAGAAAGTCTTATTTGTTCTATTTCATCTAGAATAAAAGCAGTTTTTAATTTTTTTAAACCATTTTAAGGTCAATATTATTAGCCCCCTTAAGCAATATTGTTTTTCAATTGTCTACAGAACAAAGCCCTGTTATACAATGACTTGCCTAATTACCATAATTTGCCTAATTAACCTAGTTAAGCCTTTAAATGTCACTTTAAGCTGTATAGAAGTGTCTTTAAAAATATCTAGTCAAATATTATGTGCTGTCATCATGGCAAAGATAAAATAAATCAGTTATTAGAAATGAGTTATTAAAACTATTATGCTTAGAAATGTGCTAAAAATATTCCATCCGCTACTAGACTTCATCTGTATATATTAAAAAAATATCAAGAATTTAAGATGCTGATGACCATCTTGTGAAAAAGGTCCATAAACACAAACACAGGCCTCAGATGTCTAACCCGCAGCATCATCAGGCTGTTCTCTCCAGGCCTCCAGGTCCAGTGTCGGGACGCTCCTGCACAGGTGAAAGTCTTCAGGGTAAGAGCTCCGTCTGAAGGCGTCCAGAGGAACCTCCGTCAGGCCGCTGTTTTCACAGATCACTCGAGACAGAGAGTGAGTCTGCAGCTCATGCCTTTGTTCTGCAGAAAACACACCAGGGTTCTCCCACCAGAATCTGAAACACAGAACAATATCAACACTCTGATTGATGCGATGGCTTATGAGTTATTCTGACTAAAGGAACCAGATGACAGAACATCCAGAGAAGACAAATAAGGGAACAATTTGACATTGAGACGAGCATTTATTTACTGTTATGTTATTTACAGTGTTATTTACAGTAAAATAATGCTGCGTCTCAATCATCACCCTAGCTCCCTGGGCTCATTCGTCAGTAGATTGTGTGCATGAATTCGGGCACTGGTTAGGGCGGTGTTAACTAATACATGTTAATTAATGTATTAACTAATGCAGGGGTCTCAAACTCAATTTACCTGAGGGCCACTGGAGGCCGAGATTGGGTGCGGCTGGGCCGCATCAGGTTTTTCACAAGAAATTAATTATATTATTCATTCATTTTCTTTTTGGCTTAGTCCCTTTATTAATCCGGGGTTGCCACAGCGGAATGAACCGACAACTTATCCAGCACATTTTTACGCAGCGAATGCCCTTCCAGCTGCAACCCATCTCTGGGAAACATCCACACACACACACACACACACACACACACACTCATTCACACTCATACACTAAGGACAATTTAGCCTACCCAATTCACCTGTACTGCATGTCTTTGGACTGTGAGGGAAACCGGAGCACCCGGAGGAAACCCATGCGAACGCAGGGAGAACATGCAAACTCCACACAGAAACGCCAACTGACCCAGCCGAGGCTTGAACCAGCAACCTTCTTGCTGTGAGGCGACAGCACTACCTACTGCGCCACTGCGTCGCCCTTAATTATATTATTCATTTAATAATGAATAATGGGGTGAGTGTCCGGGTTTGCCCAATAGAAACGAGGCAGCCAGCCAGACACTCCATGGCAATGCTGTTGTAACTTTCACTGAGAAATATTTCTCTGCCTGCGTCAAGTCCAGCCGATGTCCCACCCCCGAGAGCCATATACCCCACTATGATTGGTAGGTTCATTCAGCTCCACACACAACACTGTAGTGCGATGCATATCAAACCCGCAGGCCGCACTGACATTAAAGGGCACCTATGGTGAAACATCTACTTTTTAAGTTGTTTGAACAGACATATGTGTAGGTACAGTATAGTGTATAGACCGTCATATTGGGGTGATATAAACACACTCAGTCCTTTTTTTTCAATTTAACAACATAAAAACGGTGGACCAATTGGAGCGGTTTTGAGACCGACCGCAACTTGACGTAGGAGTGCGGTCCCCCCGCCCACCAATATTAATTGACAGGTGCGCATTACCATATTCTCAGTATGTTGTTTCACGTCCGCCATTTTCAGCCTGTGAGTCAAAGCGACGTCAACAAAGAAACACCCTTGCTCTATTTTTAGATGTAAGGCTCATTGGGCTCAACATTCACCACACTTTCGCTCTCCTCGGTGCCAGTGTTTGTAACTTTAGGAGGGTTTGCATACATGTGTACTTTTCATTGCGTCTTCCTTAAACTTCAGCGGTTTGCAATTCCCGCGGTCACAGAAGCTCCTTGTCATCTTAACTAGGTGCAGCTGGAAAGTGCGAGCGCATTGCCTCACGTGCGTGTCCCTCCATTGGAAATAACGAACTTGCCTTAAGCAGGTCGCACACCAGAAGCGCCGCTTGGCGACGCGCAGCGACATGCATTTCAGAATTCTAAACATATGTTTTTCAGGGTACACACAACGGTGCCGCAAGTCGCCGGCTGTCCACGGCGCCCAGCCACGACTCAGGACACTGTTCATATTTCTGCCGCGCCACAGAGAGTCATCTGAATAGTTTCATTTTAAATATCATGTGAATGTGTGCATCTGGTGTGCGATACTTTCAACTGTCATGTGCGTGCCAGTCGCGGCGCTGAGCGGCGCATCCGGTGTGTGATGCCCTTCAGTCAAAGTTAATTCAGTGTGCTTGGTTATTAGTCTCGGTGTACAAGCTCGGAGCTTTAAACTAGAACACAGCTGGCTGTAAAACTATACAAAGACACAAATGATTTTAGTAGTCTGCTTGGTCTGTGTCCGAGTCGTACATGTACGGCCGAATGCTGGTCCACTCACTCATGTTGCTTCTCTCTGTCTACATGTCTATTGCCATACACAAAGCGGGGGAGCTCTTGGCTCCGCCCCCTTGTTAAGTTGGGCGGGAAGTCGAAACTAATATTCATGTGAAGCGACACACCCCTAAAACAACGAGCTGTGTACACACGCCCCCAAAATGACACTTTTTAACAAATCATAATAAAAAATCTGAATTGTGTTTTGAACTGAACCTAAACTGGCACACTCAGAAGAACCATAACATTAATATTACATCTTAAAAAAGGGGTAAAATTGGTGCCCTTTAAACTTTCAAATTAAGGCCACAAACTATCATCCCGCAGGCTGCATTTGGCCCGCAGGCCGCCAGTTTGAGACCCCTGAACTAAGGTATTAATGAACATGTTAACATATGTTAAATTTACATATCAGATATAGTATTACTAAATAAATGTGTTCAAAGCTAAGTAATGTTATCTAACCAATGAACGAAAGCATTAGTGTATGTGTAAGTAAACATGAACTAGTTAGGCTGTTAATGTACAGTGGTGTATTCGAATACGAGTAGGCTAACATTAACAATGATTATGTAATGCTCAATAATAGTTGTTCATGATTAGTTCATGTTAACTAATGTATTAACTAATATGATAATATACGTTTAGTTAACATTAGACACAGATGTCTTGTTCACTGTTAATTCATGTTAACTAATGCATTAACTGTAAAGTGTTGCAAAGTGTGTTAAAGCGAGCTCACCTGTCTCCCTCTCTCAGTTTCTTCATCTGTTTTCCGATCAGACATGAAAACAGCGGGCCGGTTCTGGCTCCAGACAGCGGAGGCTCCAGTAAACCTCCCAGCCACACATCAATGTTATCCGGATGTCCATAAAGATCCATGATTTCCTCCACTAAATCACCACTGCCCACCAGCTTCAGGAGGTCTGACCGAGATTCAACTCTGTCCAAGCCACAGAACACACGCCAGGCATTATAACCTGTAATAGAAGAGACGGTCAGTTTCATGAGCTTATTAAATAACTAACAACTAAAGTGAAGCTTAACACTGTTTTCTATAAAGTCTACTGTGTTTAGTGTTACAATTAATGTACAGTTGAAGTCAGAATTATTAGCACCCCTGTATATTTTTTCCCCAATTTCTGTTTAACAAAGAGAAATTTTCTAAACATGAATGAATCAATCAATCGTTTTCTTTTCGGCTTATTCCCTTTATTAATCTGGGGTCGCCACAGCGGAATGAACCGCCAGCATATGTTTTACGCAGCGGATGCCCTTAAAGCTGCAACCCATCACTGGGAAACATCCATACACACTCATTCACACACATACACTACGGACAATTTAGCCTACCCAATTCACCTGTACCACATGTCTTTGGACTATGGGGGAAACCGGAACATGCAAACTCCACACAGAAACACCAACTGACCCAGCTGAGGCTCGAACCAGTGACCTTCTTGCTGTGAGGCGATCGCGCTACCCACTGCGCCACCGGGTCACCCACTTCTAAACATAATAGTTCTAATAACTAATTTCTTTTATGGCGATGCAGTGGCCAGTAGGTAGTGCTGTCGCCTCACAGCAAGAAGGTCACTGGTTCAAGCCTCGGCTGGGTCAGTTGGCGTTTCTGTGTGGAGTTTGCATGTTCTCCTTGCGTTCGCGTGGGTTTTCTCCGGGTGCTCCGGTTTCCCCCACAGTCTAAAGACATGCAGTACAGGTGAATTGAGTAGGCTAAATTGTCTGTAGTGTATGTGTGTGAATGAGTGTGTGTGGATGTTTCCCAGAGATGGGTTGCGGCTGGAAGGGCATCCGCTGCGTAAAACATATGCTGGATAAGTTGGCGGTTCATTCCGCTGTGGCGACCCCGGAATAATAAAGGGACTAAGCAGAAAAGGAAATGAATGAATGATTTCTTTTATCTTTGCCATGATGACAGCACATAATATTTGACTAGATATTTCTCAAGATACTAGTATTCAGCTTAAAGTGACATTTAAAGGCTTAACTAGGGTAATTAAGGTAAAGTTAGGGTAATTAGGCAAGTCATTGTATAACAGTGGTTTGTTCTGTAGACAATCCATAACAAATATTGCTTAAGGGGGCTAATAATATTGACCTAAAAATAGTAAAAATAGTAAAAAAAAAAAAAAAACTGCTTTTATTTTAGCCAAAATAAAGCAAATAAGACTTTCTCCAGAAGAAAAAATATTATAGGAAATACTGTGAAAAATTCCTTCCTCTGTTAAACATCATTTGGGAAATATTGAAAAAAAAGGAGGGCGAATAATTCTGAATTCAGCTGTCTATGTTACTGCAAAGATGTGTGTGTTTCATTTTTATTTGTTTTTGTTTTTATTTTAATTTAATGATATATGATATGATGTAATTTTTTATCATTTTCTTTTATGTTTTTTTAAGTATGTATGAAGTTTGAGACGTTTGTTTGCTTTGTACTATAAAGAAATTTTAAAACATAAAAAAATAATAATACTAACAATAGTAGGCACTTTTTCATCTATTCAATACAATGTTATAATAAACACGTTTATTATGGTTATTATTATTATCATTATTATTATATTAAATACAAATTAATGAATAATAATTATTATTTTATTTTTTATTTATGTCTTTTAAGAATATTCAGATTTCCGGTGGTTGTGAGGAGCGGCAGTGGTTAGAACTGTGGCCTCACAGCAAGAAGGTCGCTGGTTCGAGTCCCAGCTGGGTCAGTTGTCATTTCTGTGTGGAGTTTGCATGTTCTCCCCGTGTTGGCGTGGGTTTCCTCCGGGTGCTCCGGTTTCCCCCACAAGTCCAAACACATGCGGTACAGGTGAATTGGATGAACTAAATTGGTCGTAGTGTATGAGTGTGTGTGTGTGTGTGTGTGTGTGTGTGTGAGAGAGAGAGAATGAGAGTGTATGGGTGTTTCCCAGTACTGGGTTGCAGCTGGAAAGGCATCTGTATAAAACAAATGCCGGAATAGTTTTCCCCAATTTCTGTTTAACAGAGAGCAGATTTTTTTCAACACATTTCTAAACATAATAGTTTTAATAATTAATTTCTAATAACTGATTTATTTTATCTTTGCCATGATGACAGTAAATAATATTTGACTAGATATTCTTCAAGACACTTCTATACAGCTTAAAGTGACATTTAAAGGCTTAACTAGGTTAATTAGGTTAACTAGGCAGGTTAGGGTAATTAGGCAAGTTATTGTATGATGATAGTTTGTTCTGTATACTATTGAAAAAATATATAGCTTGAAGGGGCTAATAATTTTGACCTAAAATTTAAATTAAATTAAAAATTAAAAACTGCTTTTATTCTAGCTGAAATAAAACAAATAAGACTTTCTCCAGAAGAAAAAAAATTATCAGACATCCTGTGAAAATTTCCTTGCTCTGTTAAACATCATTTGGGAAAAATTTTTAAAAAGATAAAAAAAATTCAAAGGGGGGCGAATAATTCTGACTTCAACTGTATATGTTTACATAACTTTGACCTGTACAAATCAAATATTTATGAAAAATTATTTTGTTGAATAACTCATTCAAATCATTACTGTTTTATTTAATGGAGATATCAAAAAAGATATAAATAAGATATACAATTATAGATTAAGATATAAAAATAATGATCAGTTTTTTTTAATAACAATTTAATAATTTCTGTAAAAAATAAAGTTAGCTGCTGATTATACATTAGTAAATATTAGTTCATGCATTAAGTATATTGTAGGAATAACCAAAAAATTACATTGTATGAATCAAAATTATAGACTTTCTTTTTTAAAAACAATCATAAGCAGTTTGTAAATTTCCTTCCTTAAATATACAAAAACCTAATTTTTGATTAGTAATATGCATTAAAAAGATAAATTGTCCAATTTTAAAGGTGATTTTCCCAACATTTAGATTTTTTGAAACCTCAGATATTTCCCAAATAATGGTTAACAGAGCAAGCAATTATTCACAGTATATCCTATAATATTTTTTCTTCTGGAGAAAGTTTTATTTGTTTTATTCTGGCTAAAATAAAAGCAGTTTTTAATTTATTAAAACATTTTAAAGTCAATATTATTATCCCCCTTAAGCAATATTTTTTCGATTGCCTACAGAACAAACCACTGTTATACAATGACTTGCCTAATTACCCTAACAGAGTATATATATATATATATATATATATATATATATATATATATATATATATATATATATATATTCAAATATTTGTATCTCAGCATAACAAATCATACTTCAATAGGAGAACATGTATTCAGATGAATCATACCCCAATATAACATGATTCTGTCATACGCCTATAGGTAGCTGTCCTACAAAAAAACCCTTCTCCAGCACTGTGACTGAAAGAGATGTATTTTTTGATTTTTCAGACTCCAGACATGAGGAGGATAATGTAATAAGGCCTGATATTTTTAATATAATATAGAATCACAGGAATATCTGTGGCAGAAGCTCTTTTCAGTCCAGCTTATTATTTTTCTCTTCATATTCCACTGCAACAATATGAGAAAAGACAGAATATACTGTGCATCTGTGGTCTGATCTCCTGATTTCATTTAGGATATATCCTATGAATAATTCACTGCAATGCACTAACAATCTTGAGGTTGTCTTTCTTTTTCAAATCCTCATCTTTCTGTTTTCACACAGATGCCTTAATGTAATTGTCTGCCCCTTTCTATTCTAATCCCCATTAGCAATGTTTACAGGAAGATTTCTGAATATATTAACTTTATACTACAGGATGTTGAATGCTTGATTTTGATTGGCTAATGAGCATTCTAAGTCGTGCCGTTATTTTCAGATTCCTTTTTAAAGGGCCATGAAACCCCCCTCTTTCGGTTCAAGTCTACCTCAAAAAACCTTTCAAAAAAATGCTCCATGATGGCCGTGGAGCGCTGTGAGCAGAGGGAGGAGGGGGCGTGGCTGGCAGAGCAGGGGAGAAAGAGGGGAGCGAACAACTGGTGTCAGTTGGCTCACAAAATGAGACACAAACCGTGAGGAGACCCATGACTTATAGTTGACAAAATTAAAATGCAAAGAAATAAACAGTAAATAATTGAATGCCCTGCTACAGATGTTATTCTTAATTTCATATACATTCATTCATTCATTTTCTTGTCGGCTTTGTCCCCTGCGGGGTCGCCACAGTGGAATGAACCACCAACTTATCCAGCACGATTTTACGCAGCGGATGCCCTTCCAGCCGCAACCCATCTCTGGGAATTTCCACACACACATTCACACTCATACACTACGGACAATTTAGCTTACCCAATTCACCTGTATTGCATGTCTTTGGACTGTGGGGGAAACCGGAGCACCCGGAGGAAACCCACGCGAACGCAGGGAGAACATGCAAACTCCACACAGAAACGCCAACTGACCCAGCCCAGCCGAGGTTCGAACCTGCGACCCAGCGACGTTCTTGCTGTGAGGCAACAGCACTACCTACTGCGCCACTGCGTTGCCTCATATACATTCATTCATTCATTTTCTTTTCGGCTTAGTCCCTTTATTAATCTGGGGTCGCCACAGCGGAATAAACCACCAACTTATCAACCATATGTTCTACGCAGCGGATGCCCTTCCAGCAGCAATCCATCACTGGGAAACATCCATACACACTCATTAACTACAGACAATTTAGCCAATTCCCCTATACCACATGTCTTTGGACTTGTGAGGGAAACCGGAGCACCCGGAGGAAACCCACACCAACACGGGGAGAACATGCAAACTCCACGCAGAAATGCCAACTGACTCAGCCAAGGTTCGAACCAGCGACCTTCTTGCTGTGAGGCGAACGTGCTACTCACTGCACCACCGTGCAGACCCTAATTTCATATACACCTAACCACAATTTGTTATACCATTATAAAGATAATCGTGTTTATATAAACACTATAAATAAGGAGGACTTCTCTCCTCCTGAATCCTGGGTCTGAATGCAGACACAGTGGAGAAGTGCAGCAGGTCTCTTTCCCTGTCTATTTCAACCATTAGTCCTGCCGATAATTTGGAGGATTTTAAACATGTGCAGCAGCACGGATGTAGGCAATGTGTCTGAATGGTAACAAACTCAACTGATAAAAGAAAGTCCACCATTCTCCAAATCTCATACAGCTCTCCCGACAAAAATGCTTGCTGCACACAAACATCTTTGCTGTATCGGCCCTGACAACATCGCAGGGAAAACATGCAACAAACCCCATGAATCATGAAAACAAACACATACGACCCTTTAATACTGTGTTCACACCAGACAAATAAATCGCACTATTCATGCCTAAATAGACGCGTGAACATTTGAGTCTGCTTCATTCGCGCGTCAAATTCACTTCAGAACAGACGCGGATTTGCGTCATGGGCAGGGCTTCTGTCTGCCCGGTGACTGTAGCTTCATTGCTAAATGGCTAACATGGATTTTATTGATAAAGTAACTGTGTGTATGTGCTTTATGAAGGCTGAAAAACAGCGTCGACACCAGGTGCACCCTGTTCTGTGAGCTCATAAACTCCTCCAGAAACTTAAACTGGATGATGGAAGCATTCAGCGGTGCTTCTGACTGAGCCGAGCCCAGTTTGATGAACTGCAAAACGTTTAATTCGCGCAGCGCCATTCACGCGTATCGCGCCGCAGGATGTCTATTCGTGCCTTTGCATTGACTTAACATGTAAGTCACTTGCACTTGACGCTTCGTCTGTGTCTGGTGTGAACACAGCATAAAGCTGCGGTCACACTGGACTTTACTCCCCATAGACTTCCATTCATACGCACACGAATGCGTCAGACCAGAAACACAGGGTCATGCGTCGAGTTTTGCATTTCGCTGCGGTGCAAAGTTCAAGCTTGGTGAATTCTGACCTGCGAAATCGCATCACTTGACTGCGTAAGACCAATCCAGGATCAAAACATGACCTCTCTGAACTGAAGTTTAAAACATGGAGCAATCTCTCGCTTTTTTAATGTCTTATCATCTTGATTAATCCCGCCCCTTTTCGCAGCGCCGTACGACAGAATTTCGCAAACTCAAACTCTAGTGTGACTTCGGCTTAAGAGCGACTAAATACTGCTTGCCATCCGTGGACGCGGCCTCACCCAGTCATTGGGTCTCACAGCTTGGCAGGTCTGCCTTGCCTTCAGAAAGCACGTGCTCTCATGAATAATTAGGAAGCAGGGTCTTCTCATAGGATAAGAAAACTCCACTATGAATAATAATGAGAAATCGACGCATCATCACTCCGCTAGCAATATGTCACCAATTTTGATCCAGCCCAAAAATATTTTAAACTCAGAAGATGAAATTAGCTGACAAATGCTCAAAATTATCCAGTTTTCCCCACAATTAAAGCTGACAGGTCCTAATGCTGTCTTAAATAATGCACAACCCACACAAACCTGTAAAAATAAAAAATTTAAAAAATTACTCAAGGGTTTCTTGAACCTTTAAAGTCATTTTTATTTCTGAACACTTAATTTTTTTGAGATGTGCATTATTTATTTATTTTTTTTTTGCATACTTTATTTTTCATTTGCAAAACTTGACTTTATGCTGCAAGCAGGCCCGGCTTGGAACTTGGGAAAAAAAAAAAATAAATAAAAAATAAATACATAAAAAAAAAAAAAATGTTTTATATATATATATATATATATATATATATATATATATATATATATATATATATATATATATATATATATATATATATATATATATATATATATATATATATATATGTATGTATATAAATCATTTTATTTTAATAAAAGAAAACTAACTTTTATTTTACAACTATTATTTGTACTGCAGTGCAGACTATATTATAACTGGCCAACGCATCACAGGGACCACACTGCCAGCCATAGAGGACATCCAGAAGAAACACTGTCTGCGCCGAGCACGCAGTATTCTTAAAGATTCCTCTCACCCTGCTCACAGACTGTTTTCTCTCCTGCCTTCCGGCAGGCGCTTCAGGCTCCCCCGGACAAAAACCAGTAGACTAAGGAACAGCTTCTTCCCCAGAGCTGTCTCCCTTTTGAACTCTGCCCCCCACTGACTCTTTTTGCCCCCCTGATACACCCCCACTCTCCTCATACCTTATCCTCCTCATAATCACTGCACTATTTAACATTCGCACATTTAAAATTTGCACATATTCATTGCACTACATTTATTTATTTGAACTGTACATACCCACCTCACATGTACATTTGTAACTGTTTATCTATCTGCACACTTCTGATTATTAATAGCAACCTGTACATATATCCATCTATTGTAAATCTCTGTTCATAGCTAATACGTCCTGTATATAATGTTCATAGTACATCCATTTGTAAATATCACCATAGTTTTTCTATAACTGCACTTTATAACTTATACCTGTATCCTGCACTCGCTGTTATTGCACTCCTGGTTAGACCTAAACTGCATTTCATTTCCTTGTACATGTACATGTGTAATGACAATAAAGTTGAATCTAATCTAATCTGATTTATCTCAGTGCTTGCTTGCTTATGTAAGACAGAGTTTTGCGAGAAAACTGCATTTTAGCCAGAAAAACATGTTGCTCTCCATGAACTATATGGATGATTCTATAGTTGCAGGTACATTTAGTGACCAAAAGCCAGGTTTTTTTTTTTTTCAGGTTTAAAAAAGTAATTGTTACATTTTTGATTATTTAAAAAATGTGTTCATCATTTTCATAGATCACAAGATGTCACAAGTCCACAACAATACAATATTCTCTGTACAAAGTCTTACCATAGCGCTCTATGTGTGTGCGTCTGCCTGCTCGCTGAAACATCTTGAATTCTCTATATTCATTCAATATTCATTATTGAATACTGAATTTTCAATATTGCATTGCCGTTAAGCACAGCAGTAAACAGTAACAGTTTAGGACATCTAGTGTGTTCGTTTTTGACACTTTTCCCTTGGCTGCTAAAAAGTATAATAACTGAGTGAGATCACATGATAATTTGAGAGATTTAAAGGGAAAAATGACAACACACCAATCGACAGCACTTGACTGTCTTATTTAATTAATGGAATCAGTGATATTGAAATGAGATCAGTTACTCTCTCGACACTGTTTATACAGGTCAGGGACACGCAGCAGCGCGTGTCAAGAGAAGAGAGCATGTGAGAGAGCAAAGCAAAAGCAAGATTATGTGTGGATATGAATCGAAATATTGATGTTTTTTGACACAAACTGCAACAAAGTGCTTTGCACACATGTTTAAATTTTGTATGTTGCACTCTGCACGAACTTCACTAATGAAACTGCCTGAGATTTGTCAATTTCTGTGCGTCGTTCACAGATGGAGAACTATTTAATCTTTCCGTGAGAAAAATGCTATAATGTTTAAGCGGGCCCAGTTGTATCTCCTGATTATCCTACTCAGTGCTGCTGAACTGTTTGCGTTCCTTAAGACTTTTTTATTGTATAAAAATTCCGACAGCATGAAATGATATAAAAGGGACGTGCGTTTGTAATGCGCGCTAAGACGCGTGATGCGTACAGAAATCTGCGCTCTATGAATGGTTCTTGAATGGTTTACAATGTTTAAAATACAATACTTTAATCAGGATTGTAAATTTACCTGGCTTGACATGTTTTTAAAGATCACAGTCACATCATAGCTATGCTGCTTTCTCAGTTATGAAACGCATTGCAAAAAAAAAAAAAATCGTTGTTATCTGATGTGGGGCCAAGGTGGGCCAAGCTCCTGATTGGGTGGGCCAGGCTCACCCTGGCCCTCCGTGGAGCCGGGCCTGGCTGCAAGTATATACGGCCCTGGATTGACTGCTTATGTATGGTAACCTGGTAATCCGTGATCTCGTCCTCTCTGCAGGTTCAGCGCAGCCAGATCCAGATTCTGCGGGACATTCAGCACCAGCAGTCTCTCTGTCAGCTCTTTTGTCATCAGACGCTCCTGATCCTGCAGGATGGCCGGTGCAGACAGAAGAGCCCGCAGGACTGGATCTAGACCACCTTCAGAACACACACAGCTCATTAATTTATTAAAATTAACTAAGAATGAGCAAAACAAGGTTGTTTTGAATGCTAGTTTATTGTTTTATATACTACATGTTTTATTAACATTTAGATTTTTTTTATAATTTCAATGGGCTCTATGCACAGCTAGTGTTTTTCAGCCAATGATAAACTTCCAGTGAAAGCTTAATGTGACTACTTTCAATTTCATAAGGTTCCTTTTACAGCATCGATGTTGTAATGTTATTACAATACATTCAGTTAAACAGACTTAAGCATTCATTTAATTGTTTGTGTAAACAACATGAAGTGCAAAAGCACTGTCAGGAGCAGCAGGCGAGCTCAGAAACTCCTGAGGTAAAAATAAACTGTCATATTTTAAAGACACGATGGGGGAAAATGGATTTTAATGCAGTGCTTTTTGTCCGGTCTGAGACCCACTTTATTTCGTATATCTATCAGGCTGTGAAGATGATTTTTAAAGAAATCAGACCTTAAACGTGGCACTTTTATAATGGAAAGACAGTTCACCGGAAGCGGTGAGGCCGGCTGGCTGAAATTTAAAGTCCATGTGCATATAGCCCCATTTATGATTTCATTGGTTACCAACTGTATTGACATTACTATTAGTATTACCATTCATTAATTTTCTTTTCAGCTTAGTCCATTTATTAATCTGGGGTCGCCACAACGAAATGAACCGCCAACTTACCCAGCACATGTTTCACGCAGCGGATGCCCTTCCAGCATCTCTGGGAAACATCCATACACACTCATACACTACGGACAATTTAGCTTACCTAATTCACCTGTACCACATGTCTTTGGACTGTGGGGGAAACCGGAGCACCCGGAGGAAACCCACGCGAACGCAGGGAGAACATGCAAACTCCACACAGAAACGCCAACTGACCCAGCTGAGGCTCGAACCAGCGACCTTCTTGCTGTGAGGCGACAGCACTACCTACTGCGCCACCTATTAATATTATTATCATATGATTACATTATCTGATTATATTTTAATAAGATCCAAATTGCTTTTAATATTAATATTATAAAATGTATATTATTAAATGTTTTTTTTATTTCCATTTGTGTGTTTTTTATTTATATTTTAAAACATGTATTGTACATTTATTTCTCAGTGTAATGTTAATTAAAGTTTTAGATAATTATTGCTTTTTAAATAACTGAAATAATGTTTTTATAAACTGGTTAATTTCTTTTAAAGAGCCCCTATTATACATTAAAAAGGGTCATATTTTGGTTTTATGGGTCTCCAACAACATACTGATCTGCATGCAAGGTCAAAAAACACTTTCATGGTCTGATGATATGAATTTATTTTTACCTAAATATCCCAGCGACTCCCATATGAATCGTTCAGTGATTCATTTGTTCTCAAACCCCTCCTTAGCGCGAAGCTAATCTGCGCTGATTGGACCAATGACAGCCTGTTGCGATTGGTAGACAGCGTTCAGCGCGAGACAGTAAAATGCCCAGCACGGTTTATCAAGCCCCCGGGTCGCCAACATTGGTATAGGTTTACAACGTGGGATTAGACGCAATACGAGAATATAAAGAGTTAACCTGATACAGTACAAGTGGTTACAAGTAACAAAACATGTAGATCATTTCTATGTGCAATCATTGCTGTGGCACCTCTTGCCTGAAGTGTTATATGATCTCAGGGCTTACCTGTACTCTGCTTTGCCCAACGATCACAGGAGCCAGGAGGTTGTAGCGCTCAGCAGCGCTCCTCCTCTATCCTCTGACAAGCTATCTCTGCGGGCTCCTGTAAGATGGCTTTTAACCTCTTTTCTATGTCAGATCCTGAGAGCTGATATGGAATTTCATGAGATGCAATAAAAACAATCTCTCGGGTCTAAGAAGATAAGGATTACAGATTTCCCACTGTTCTATTTTAATCACTATTGACCATCCAAACATAGGTGTGGACTGCCAGCAGGCACAGAACTTACCAGGGGGTAATGCGAGAAAGACCCCCCCTCTCATTTCACCTCAAGCCCCCTTCTTGACCTTTAAGCTACCTTTCTCCATAATACACAGTCCACATAAAATGCTCAAGGTTTTAATATGATGTATGTTATAGCACTGTATTCATGTTTGGTATCATTTTAAATGTCTCTGTGTGATTGGTAAAGTGGTCTTAATTTCACTATGATATTTCATTTTTATATGTTGATTTGGTTTTTGACTTTGATATAATCTTTGCCAGATGTTTCCCCCCTCTCTAGAGATGATTAACATCTCAAAGTAACCAGGCAAGAGTCTCTGTGACGCTTCTATTGTCTTGAATTTATGACTGTTTGTTCTGAGTGGGTATAAAAGGACAGGTGTAAAACTGCTCGGGGGAACTCTTGCAATCAAGACCCCCATTGCAGGCACGCATTTTGTGCTGCAATGTATTTCTCTGATCAGGTATGCATCTTTAATTCTGTAATCTATATTTGAGTTAATGGATGTTATATTGTTACAGATATCATCTTTGAATTGGCTTGATGATTGTTTTATTATATAATTGGCATTATACAATTTTACCTGACGAATAAAATGTTAAGTTTTGACTCATTCTGAATTCTCCTGAAATCTTTTATATCCAGTAGATTATGTGAAGTCATTTTCGCTACCTTTATGATCGGCATAATTTTGGAAGTTATTAGACCTATAGATTACACGCAGTATTGCACGCGGTATCATAGAGATCTTTTAATTCCTTAACCACTGGAACTAGCAAGTGCGGATCTTGAATTAAGTGAGATGTTTCTTTTGGCATGTGTTAGTATTGTACAACCAGCCTAATTAAATATTAATTCATCCCGTATCCTATGACTAATTTCAGAGTGCCGGAATACTGCTCGTGGGAAGACACGCAAAACCCCAGGGCGTGGAACTCTGTGCGGCGGATTGGCCAGTAATGAACGTATAAATTGAAGAGTATGGGAACAGATAGATCAAAACTCTAAATTAAGTCATAAATGATTATTGTGATCCGTTCCTATAATTAGAAATACAGTCTAAATATTACGATCACTTAAAAATGGAGTCAGATAAAGTTCGGAGCTGGAAAATGAGTATAAATAAACTCTAATAAATAACAGAATTCTTTTCAGAAGCACTGGAAAAGGCTTACATGCATTTAACCTTCGACCATGCTGTTAGTTTCGTCATTGGGCTAATAGATGGACTTTTACACTCCCATCGCGTTCCCCCTGAGCCTTCGTAAGCCTTTCCAGTGCTGCGCACCAGCCCAAAGCCCTATGCCTAATAAACTCCTTATTTTGCCCGCACCCCTGGTGTATTGTCTGTCCATTACAAAATGGAGGAAGAAACTAATCCATGAACTGTGTTCCTGTCCAGCTCTGTCAAAGTCTCATACATCAGGGCCCGGTTTTTCAAAAGGTTTAATCCGGATAAAATTGATCCAGATTTAGTAATCCTTTTTCTGAGATCCGTGATCACGTAATCCAGCTTACTTTTTGAGCCAGTTTTTCAAAGCAACATCGGATTGGATCAACCTGATTCGGATAGGAACTTTTTAGGATCACCAAATCTGGATAGCCAGTGCTCAAACAGGATAGGTAATTACAATGTAGAACTATAGATATGTAAAGAGCAACAAGTAGAATAGTGTGGGGTCAATATAACTTTATCTTTATTTGAAATGAAAACACACACATTAAAAAAAAAAAAAAAAAAAAAAAAAACTAAAAATAGTTTTTAAAAATTTTTTTAAAATTATTTTATGTGGCCAAACTCTTTCCACTTTGCTGTAGGCCTATACTGAAAGGCTGAATACGTTAAAGTCGACCTGATGGATAAACAAATACAATTAAAACCTTATGAATAAATAGGATCTCTTGTAAGATACTGCTGCATGATCCAAATATAGTATTATTTGTTACATTTTTAAAGTTTTCATTACATTTTGGGCATGAAATCCACGCTGAATCCACCCTTCTGATGGGATCAGTTTAATCCAGATTTTTTGGATCAAAGTGATCCAAATCCTACAAAAAAGGTCTGAAAAACCCAAACTAAAGGTTTGATCCGGATCAAAACCAAGACTGGATTACGTGAACTAATCCCATTATGTAATCCGTTTTTTCTTTTGAAAAACCCATTTTCAAGATTTCATCCAATCCGTTATCCAAAATCCTAGTGCATTACTTTTGAAAAACCGGGCCCAGTAGTCTTTTCTGATCCTTCCTTTAACAAACGGCTGATAAATCGGCCATTGTAAGCATGCAGATTTCTGAACCACTCCTTTCCCTCACACTTCCAATAATATCCAGGTAAGCACAGCCTCTTCATGACTCATGACTTCAGGATCTGTTTGTCTTTGCTGCTGTGTTAGTGGGCGGGGCCGCAGGTTTAAATTTTGCCAGGTCTGCACGCGCAACCATTATGTTTCGTATCGACGTCACGTCAAAACGGCTAAAGACTCGTTATCAAGACGATTCATTTAAACCACTATGAGTCGACTCTTTTTTTAGATGAATCAATAGTTTTAAAAACTGTCCACTTTCAGATTTAAGCCTTAGCTGGATATTTCACTTCACTAAGAGCTGTGTTACACACTACATGAAAGGTCATTTTCAAAAACCCATAATAGGGGCTCTTTAAAGTTTTACATTTACAGTCTATATGAACTACTGCAATGCTAACTAGTAAACAAGACCACCAAATTATTATTATTATTTTATTTTCTATAACTCAGAATGTATAAATGTCCTCTATATTATAGACGATAAAACCAAACGACAGATGAGAAATGACTGAGTGTTCCATTAAGCATTCTCATTTCATCATCTCATATAAGCATCTTCAATATTTATGTGTCTTGCCTGAGCACGTCTGCAGGAATCTTTCCTCACACACTCTTACTGTCTCTTTATCAACATGGGACACGTTTCAATATTTCACAGCAGAAACAGATCATCGGAGAGATTTAGTCATTCAGCTTATCATGTTTATCATCTGTGGGGAACATCGTTTCAAAGCAGATGCACAAAAATGTTGTATTTATTTTGATACAACAATCAAGCAGTTTAGATTTACCTTATAAGTAGGCCCACACGGAATTTGCGCGCGCAGAATTCCGAAGATTTTTCGCAGATTTTTAGCCCATCATTAATTCTGTTTATCTACTTACAGTTAACTATTTACTGTTAATCTAATTGGATTTGCATTTTAAACATTAAATAAAAGTTAAAAAGATATTATTTTTTATTTCACATTTTAAGGTTTTAGTTATGAGACTCCTAAAATGATTCCGCAGAAATACGCAGATTTTTACCAAAATTCTCAGCAGAAATAGCAAAAAACGTCCGCAGATTCCATCTGGCCCTAGTTATAAGTACTAATAATATTAACATACAGTATGTGAGTATACTACTGTATATATTGAGCATGTGAATAAAGTGGGTCTGAGCTATATATATATATGCAGTGGTTGGACAATGTTACTAAAACGCCTGGTTTTAGACCACAATAATTAATTAGTACGGTGTAGGCCAGTGGTGGGCAAACTTTTTAGACGCAAGGGCCACATCAAGTTTTGCAAACCAAGTGAAGGGCCACATGTCAAATCCTTTAAAAAAATTACTTTTATTTATAGTGGCAGTATGCATGGAACATGTAATATCGGACAGAAATGTTTCACATTAACACACATTTTTTAAATAGTTATTATTAAGTCAAATTAATTTGCACTGCTATTTATATTTACTTATCAATCATCATAATAAAATAATCCCTTATAAAATATAATAATAATAATAATGTAATAATTTTTACAGTGGATAATAGAAAAGATATTGTCCGATAGAAAAAATCTCATATTAACACATTAAAAATAATTTGAATGTTTGCATTAAAAATGCGACTTAGGTTGAAGTCTTTAAAAACAGCAATACTTTCTTGGCAATTTAGACGTACCGCTTTCTGTCTGATATTGATGAAGAAGTATTTTGTTGTCCAGTCTTCCTTAAACACACGACATTCAGAGTCAATTTTTCCTTTTTTTTTTGCCGGACTCGTTTTCAGTCATTAACAGTCGAGTGCATTTCAATATCTGAGAGTGTGTTCTATTTTTACTGGTTGCGCTAACTGTACCGCGTGCAATACTGCCATCAAACGGCGTTCACTTGTATTGCATCATTATTTTACTAATTCTGAAACCAAACCGTTACTCAGTAGCAGCATTTTAAAAATCCCTCGCGGCCCGAATGAAAGATTTTAGCGGCCGTAGTTTGCCCACCTCTGGTGTAGGCCCTCCTTTTGCAGCCAATACAGCATCAATTCATTTTGGGAATGACAGATACAAGTCCTGCACAGTGTCCAGAGGGATTTTGAGCCATTCTTTTTGCAAAATAGTGGTGCTAATGATGCTGGTGGAGGAAAATGTTTCCTGACTCTTTCCTGCAAAACACCCCAAAGTGGCTCAATAATATTTAATTCTGGTGACTGTGCAGGCCATGGGAGATGTTCAACTTCACTTTCATGTTCATCAAACCACTCTGTCACCAGTCTTGCTGTGTGTATTAGTGCATTATCCTGCTGATACACAGCACCACCTTCAGGATACGATGTTACAGCCCGAACCATCACTGATTCACCCCCATGCTTCACTCTGGGCATGCAACAGTCTGGGTGGTATGATTCTTTGGGGCTTTTCCACACAGTAACTCTCTCGATGTGGGAAAGACAGTGAAGGTGGACTCATCAGAGAACAATACATGGTTCACTTTGTCCACAGCCCAAGATTTTCACTGCTGGCTCCATTGAACATCTGTCATTCCCAAGACGAATTGATGCTGTATTGGCCGCAAAAGAAGACCCAACACCATACTAATGAATTATTGTGGTCTCAAACCAGGCGTTTCGGTTTCATTCTCCATATATTTTAACATTCAATAAATTAATTGAAAGAAGTATAATTGACACACTAGTTTTTCAAAAGACTACTGATTGTTTTTAGTTTATCATAAGTTATGCACATAATTCATGAAAAGCATCATGGGACAAAATAAAGATGGAGCTAGTGATAGTTATAGTGTTGTTCACCCTCTCGGACGAGTCTCCAGGGGCTGAAGAAGCTCTGCTGGAGCGTCAGCGTCTCATATCTTTCATCCTCCTGGAAGCTCTGGTTGAGTCTGCGCAGATGTGGAGAGATGGTGACATGCCCGAAGCGAAACGCAGCCGTGGCGAACACGTTTGACACTGATGGATCCACAGACTCATTGTAACCCTCGTACGGCCCCAGAAACTCATTCACAGACTCTTGGCCAATCACTTTAGGAATATAATCTCGCATAGTGAAAATCTGTGAAGAAGAAGGAGAAAATTATCTCAATTCGTAACCCATTCAGCAAATTGCAAAATTTTAAAAAGTAAAATAAATAAAATTCCTCTAAAAATTAAGATTCTGTAATCATTTACTGTTTCTGTTGAATGCAAAAGACGACATTCTGACTAAAGTTAAAACCCAGCAGCCATTAGTCCCTTTAACACAGTGAAACCAGTAAATATCCGGAAAATTTCCAGAACGACTTTACCGGTAAATTTTAAAAAGCGCTGTTCACACAGGCAAGGACGTTACAGAATTTTTCCAGAAAAGACCATTCACACACCTATTACAAAATACCGGTAAATTCTGACATCATTAACCAGAAATGAGCTCTAAACGGCTGCGCTTCTGTTTCTAATCATTTGACGACATTACAAACTCTGTGGATGGATAAGTATTGTGAACAACTTCGATGAAAACATTTCGCATGTCAAAAATAAAAAATAAAAATCACAAAAAAAATCATAAAAAACTAGGTGGTCTGATATTAGGTGCGGAGTTACTCCTGTTTCACACCGCAAGCAGAGCGTGAGCAGCGCGTATGGAAAGCAGCTCATCGGCAGCCACTATAATCTTCCATGTGAAGCTGCTTTGACACAATCTATATTGTATAAGCGCTATACAAATAAAGATGAATTGAATTGAATTGAATTGCAGAGATCAACCCTTCTCTGTCTATTCTATGTAGTTACCAACCTATCTATAAATAAACTTTTTTACTTTTCATCTGCACCAAGGTACGCTGCAACTTCCTCCTACGCTTTTTTTCTTAACCTGCAAGTCTTTATTTTACAAATCATATAGATCCTAAAGAACTATATGCTTCTCACGCTCTGAGGAGTGTCATTCATGTCTTATCAGGTCCACTCGGTCAGAAGACAATCGCCTGTGATATCATGTCATTTTGTTTTTGATTGTCAGGATGATGTAGGCCTATATTTATAATATTATTTATACAATATAATTATTATAATGGCATTTATACATGATCAAACTAGTGTGCAACTTAAGCAAAACTGATACTAAAGTTGTTTTAAATTTCGTTTTTGTAGTTCGGGGCCAAATAAATATTTGTTGCCGTTTAAGTTCATTTGATTGAATATATAAAAATCAGTGGATATTATCGATGCATTTATTGGGTAATTCAATGCACTGAGCGTGAGCAGCGCAGCAAAAATAGACCCAGCGCCAAAACTGTAGCGGCAGTGCTGCTTCATCAACACTTACGCCTTGCGCTGCTGCTGAACACGCTGCTCACGTTTGCGTGTGAAACAGGCTTTAGAGTTAAGACCTCATGCTGCTTTTATGGGTTAAGTTTTTCCTGGATCATGGAACCGCTCCAAGCCTAGTGCCATGGTGAGCAACCAAGCAAACAAGTCACACCGAAAAAAAAAAACATCTATACCAGGGCTATTCAATTGGCGGCCCGCGGGCCAAACCCGGCCCCCGAGGCAATTTGTTCTGGCCCTCCAAATAGTGTGACCAAGACATCAAGAATAAATTTAGTTCAGTCAAAAAAACGGCCGCTATAGTTATGAAGTGACGTGCGTCTGTTCAATACAGCACGAGCTGCGCAGAGCGTGAGTCACCTGACAGTGGCGAGTGGTGAGAGCAGCCAAATACATTTGAATATGTTTGTAGAAAAGGTCTTTTGTACAATGCACTGATATCGTTATTAGGGATGCAACGATTAACCGATTTCACTATTAACTGCGCTTTAATTCGTCACGGTTAATTAATCGTAAAGGCTTCTCTAAGCCGCATTTCTGCATTTCTGTTCTGCCGCACGAAACGAAACTGCTGAACAAAGTTACGCCAAGTTGCCAACTGTGCGCTAGTTTAAAGTTCCGAGCTTGTCCACCGAAGCTAATACGCACGCACACTGTAATAACTACAGCCGCGGGCCGTTCCCATATCACGTCTTTCCCGCTCGCAAGTTTATGTCGTAAGAATATATGCCAATATGCGGGCGCAAGCGGAGCAACGCGCTCGCGGCTGTCTGGGCGCACGCAGTAGAAAACATCTCATGCTGTAACGGTGAGAGTTGTGCTTAGCTTTCAGTGCAATGTAAACAAAAGACATGTTAGACGAACTATTATTAAAATGATTATGCATGTATGAACGCAGATGATAACAACAGTTAATCTAAATATTGGCGCCAACCTTCATAACAATTATTATTTTATTATTTTCTCCCTTTCCTCTCTATAAACACACACATAATTGTGTAGCCCTATAAGCACAGAAAAACCTTCAGCATAAAAACTATTACTAATGAAAATGCCTTTTAAAGGTTTTTTAATATTAGTTAGGGATGTCCAGATCTAAATCTAGCTAATATAAAGCTTAAATTTACATTAGGCGTGATAACCGTGAAACCCTGATTATTCTTCATCGTAATCGTACAGCCAAAATCTATAATTGTTGCATTCATAATTGTTATGCAGTTCAAAACATCACATATGAACGCATCTGAATGTAGAAGAAGCCTACTTAAGCAATACACTGATTTTGTTGTGCTGTGAAATACAACATTTGAATGTTTGTTAAAAAAACTTATTGTACAATGCAGTGATATTATATACTTTAAAAATACAATATATTACCATTTTAATGTAGACAAATACAACGTGGGTGTCTAAAGGAGCAAAAATTCAACATATGGGATCTTATATGCAGTTGTGTCATCATTTATATTGCAAGTCATATCTCTCCGGCCCTTCGTTTGGGATGCTTTTCATGAACTGGCCCGCTTGACAAACTAATTGAATAGCCCTGTTCTATACGAAGGTAAGCAGTCAGCGGTACCGGCCTGCAGGATTTGTTTTACACATAAAATGAAGCCATATGGACCCGTAAGCACACCTGGGTACATTTTCCCAATGAGCCTGTGTTGGCAAAAGTACTACAGAAATAAAACTGACTTGACTAACTCAACCGCTACAGTATATTTGTAATGAAGGAACTTGTGAACTTAGTTGGCTAACAATGGTTTTGGGAAACGCACCGCTGGTTGATTTGGATGATGGGATGCATTTTGTTCGCCTGTGTTTCTGTAGATGTTCAGATTCTGAGCTGCAGATTTGAGAGGCGAATGAATGAAACCCTGCCGTCTGTAAAAGAGCTGCGACTGGAAACTGTTTTCACTGTTGTGTGAAGTTGGACCCGGCGGGACATTGTTAAAACACTGCACTGCTCTTGATGTGTGTCGCGTTTCTGTTCTTCAGCAGAGAGAGACACGATCAGACGAGCTTTGAGCCTTTAATCCTGAATCTCTGCTCCACATTCATCAGATTCATCACTCAACTAATCAACAGCTCTGCGTGGAAGCTTGTTTTCTGAAGCTAAATTCAAAAACGTAATGTGATTCTGACGTTTTATGTCACAAATCATGCTTTTTTATTTTTACAACCGTGTTTGATTTTAGGAAAAGTCAGAATTGTGAGAAATAAACTCATAATTCATGTCTTTTTTTTGTAATAAAAGTTATTATTAATTTATTAAATTCCCTTCAGCTTAGTCTCTGATTTATCAGAGGTCGCCACAGCAGAAAGAACTGCCAACTATTCCAGCATATGTATTACACACCCATACTCTCACATTCACACACACACACTCATACACTACTGTCAATTCAGTTAATCTAATTCATCTATAGCGCATGTGTTTGGACTGTGGGGGAAACCGGAGCACCCTGAGGAAACCCACGCCAACATGGAGAGAACATGCAAACTCCACACAGAAATGCCAACTGACCTAGTCTGGACTCGAACCAGTGACCTTCTTGCTGTTAGGTGACAGTGCTAACTGCTGAGCCACCGTCTTACAAAAAGATCCTACATTTGAAGTAATTATTAACAAAAACCCTTTTGTTTGTAGGCGTGCTGATGTGATTCCTGGTCAGAGAAAATGAAGAGGTTCCGAATCAGTAATTGCCCATCGGAGGTCAAGTTTGTCAGACAGAAGTAATTTATGGAATATATTTTGCATAAATTTACTGATGAAGTCAAAGTTTCAGGAATGACTTCTGTTAAAATACTGCAGTGAAAGGCATTTATGCAGCAGACATCATTACTTCAGTGTTCAGTGCCACAAAATCACCCACAAATGAGTGCAAGGTTTCCGCTACATTCATTCATTCATTCGTGGCGGGCCGCCACGGCAAAATCCATCCCGCCACGGCTACATTACAGCTTCTTATTTAAAACATTTAGTCGTGTTTTTTATAGCGGATTATAATCGCACCAAAACATATTAGAGGTAAACAGCGCAAACTTTTCTGTAACCGTAGTGCTGTGCGCTATTTGTTCAAGGTGACATGCTGACTGACTCTCTGACAGACTGACTGACAGGTGCATGAGTCTAGCAAACACCGCGTAGCTTTCAGTTAAGATGAACACAGTTTCCATAAGTATACTTTATTTATAAAGGTCAATGGCTCTGCATACAATGACTTTATCTTGCTGGAGTTTATAGCTGTTTCATTTTACTTCAGGACGCGTTAATGTAACGTTAATGTAAAAACGCACAAAAACACACTAAATCGCGCTTCAGCAGCGCTTACTGGAGAGCGCACGAGAAGATCTGCACTTGAATGTGTAAATTTGAGTGCGTTCAAGAAGTTCTGTGCTCGAACAGAGGAAATCGGCGCGCAAGCAAAGAGATTCGCATGCTCATATTACATGAATGCTATCTCGACTTGTTATACTGCGTGTAATATTTGTCTTTGAAATAGTTGGCAGATCTGTGTAAAAAAAAAGTCCTGACGCCACTGCTGGAAAAAATCCTAGAGGAAACACTGGAGTGGATAAAAATTATTACCAGATTATTATCAAAAATGTGTAAAGGAGAAACATTTAAGGTTTCTTTGATGAACAGAACATAAAAATTGTTTTAACTTCATTCATTATTCTGGCATCCCCAAGTATGAGTTGGTAACTCCGATTTTAGCCACACTTCACTGGTTACCCATTAAATACAGAATTGATTTAAAAATTGTATTATTTGTTTACAAAGCAGTCAATAACCTTGCTCCTCAGTATCTTACAGACTTGCTTTGTCCGTATACAGGGCCGGATTAACCAATGGGCATTATGGGCACAGGCCCAGGGGTCCGTGCGCACTTGGGGCCCCTGCGAGGGGGGAAAAAAATGCTGATTTTGTAGTGTCTATTTAGGCTAAATGCAAATAGCGCACCTCGTTGTAATAAGCTAGTTAAGTGCTTCCCGCCAGCGCCGTTTGATCGACAGGGTCAACATAACTAAAGAGCGCGCTAGACAGCAGGTGGCCGTGGCGGAGCTCGTAAAGAGCATGGATATGTGTTTTGAGGCGATCGATCATAAACTCGGTTCGAATCCATCGACTGATGAACACATTCTTCTTTTTTCCCCTCCATTACATAGCAGATTGGAAATACATTTATTTTCAATAGAAAGGAAATGTTTTGGTTTAGAACTGGTATATATGATGTGTGATTTCGGATACTTTCAGCTTTATAATCAAGTGCTTTTTGCCTACTCATCTTCATCACGAGGGAGACAGTAGTAATCATTAATCAGTGTGTGTATTATGGAAGACTCAGATTCATAGAATTGGATTGGAGAGGTGATATCTCCAAATCATATGCATTTTAAGTTTGTAGAAGTTACAAAAAAAATACCCTTAAATATAAATGTTAGTACTGCTTCAGTGAACTTGAACAAGTATATTAAAATCCATTAATTTTCACTAGTTATATTAGTATTTTTATCAAAGTGTGCTTTAAATGCTTTTAAAATCAGGTAAATCTTTGTTGACTATAAATATATGTACTATGTCATTTATTTAAAAAATGTGGGCAAAACATTATAGATTATCTTTATTTAAAAAATATTATATTAATCTTATTTTTTAATTCAACTATAGAGGTGCGGTCTTGTAGGGGGGCCTACAAGACATTGTGCCCAGGGGCCTCTGAATTCTTTTTTTTAGAATTCAACTTTTTTTTATTGTTCAACAGCCAAGAACAAAGAACACACTTCACAATACACAAACATATGATACATGTTACAGTAAATATTCAGCCACCTGTCACTCCAAGAAAATTCGGCTAAGAAAAACAGCATATAATAAACATATATGGAAATTAAGGTTGTGGTACCTTTGTAAGCACATACTCATTTATCCTAATTTTAGATGTTGCCAGAGATTATCCCATTTTCTATGTACTTCTCCCTCATTATTTAATCTCCCCAGCATACACTCATACGATGCAATTTCAATCATCCCATTAATCCACTCTTTCAATTCTGGCATTCTGGGGCACTTCCAATTACGTAGTATCATCCTAGCAGCTGTAATGCATCCAATCTTGAGAAGAATAAAGGAATTTTTACCTATATTAGGTATCACTAGTTTGTCACCCAGAAGGCATAGCCGTGGCTCTACAGGTAACTCACAGCCTAGCCACTCCTCCATCATTCTTAAAACTTTACACCAGAATGGGTAAACTAAACAACATTCCCAGATCATGTGTAAATAAGTACCCTCTTCTTTACTGCATTTCCAACACAAATTATTTATAGCTAGTCCCATCCTGTAGAGTCTGGATGGTGTGTAGTAGTATCTATGTATTATTTTGTACTGAATGAACTTTCCTCTAACTTCTCTTATATTTTTACCTACATTGGAAAGGATGTCCAGCCACTCATTCTCCTCAATATCAATCCCCAGATCCTTCTGCCAGATTATTCTCAAATTATTACACACTTCTGAATTTACATTGAGCATCATTTTGTAACACATAGAAGCAGTCCTAGCATCCTGTGGTGACTGTAAATAAGCATATACAGGATTGTCCTTCACTTTAAATTTGTCCTTGATGCAGTGTCTAATTTGTAGGTATTTCCAGAAGTCCCCTTGGGCTCCAATATCATATTTGTCCACTAAATCAGAGTATGACATGAATATTCCCTCCTCATGCAGATCCTTCACTTTAGCAATTCCTTTTAGTTGCCATTGTTTCCAAAACACTGCTTTTTTGCCTATACAAACTTCTGGGTTATTCCACAATGATGCATATGACTGTTTATAATGTGATGTTCTGCACAGTTTATGGATTCTACTCCATACAAATCTTGAGTGTATCGTCACTGGGTTTGATTCCCATTTAGTTCCAGAACATTGTGAGAGAATGTCAATCGGGTGGAATGGTGATGCTAACTTTTTCTCCAATTCTATCCAATCCAGCTCTGAATCTGTCTCTCCCCAGTGCTTGGCCAACTTGGTCATTTCAAAAGAAAGGTTGTACATCCTTACATCAGGCAACCCAAGGCCTCCCCTATCTCTTGGGGAGCAAAGTTTACTCATTTTGATCCGGGGTTTTTTACCTTCCCAGAGAAAGTCCTTTATCATCATATCATATCTTTTAAAAATAGAATCTGGGATATTCATAGGCATCATCATTGATATATAATTAAATTGTGGTGCAATTACCATTTTAACAGTATTAATTTTTCCCCATAATGAAAGCTTCAACTGTTTCCATTTGTCAATATTATGTTTTATCTTTGTCAGCAATGGATCATAATTTAACATCATTATTTCATTTAAATTCTGAGTCAATTTTATCCCTAAATATTTCATTTCTTTTGGAAGCCACTTAAAGCCAAATTGTGTTACTACATGTGAATGACAGGTTTTGGATACTGGCATAGCCTCTGATTTTTCCCAATTTATTTTATATCCTGACACGTCTGAATACTGTTGTATTCTTTTCATTAATGGCGGTAAAGATTTGAGCGGGTCATAGGATAGTAACAAGATATCATCTGCATACAACATCAACTTGTGTGACTTACTGTCTTTTATCCCCTAACACCCCTAATATTTGAGTCTGCCCGAATCATAATGGCTAGAGGCTCTAATACTATGGTAAACAAAAGGGGGGACAATGGGCATCCTTGGCGAGTACCTCTGGAGACTGGAAAAAACGGTGATACCATGCCATTTGTCATCACTGCTGCTTTGGGGTTTTTATATAATGGTGGTAGTCTCCGCTTATAAATCAAATAAAACAGAAAAAGAAAAAACAAAATTCCGGTCCGTAGAAAGCCAAATCCGCTGTCCAGCTTTATTTTAGCTGTCCAGTCTGTTCCTAGACAACGAAGTTATTCGGCTCCATCACCCACCACGCTGTCCTCCACTTTTTATACCGTTACTCTCCTATACAGTGTTCTCTGATAAACTGCTCTGCATCTGAGCTCGATGGAAACACCTTGTTCTTCCCTTTCCATGTGAAACGAAGGGAAGCTGGATATGTCAGCGTATATTTCACGTTAACGCTCCTCAGCATTCTCCGCGAAGCAGTGAATGCTTTCCTTTTCCTGGCCAACTCCTGAGACATGTCGGGGAAGAAAGAAATCTTGCATCCCTCCCATTCAGTCGTTCCTTTTCCTCTGGCTGCTTGTAAAACTTTCTCTCTGGCTGACGACCGTAAGAACTTAATCAGCACCATTCGCGGTGGTCGTTCGGGATCAGGCCTGGGAGAGAGCGCGCGATGCGCCCTTTCAATCTCAAGCTCTCTGTCCGGATCAATTCCTAAGGCTTCCGATAGAATCTTGTAAACACATTTAATCATATCTCCTGCCTCCACACCTTCTCGCAGGCCAATTAGCCTCACATTGTTGCGTCGGCTTCTATTTTCTAGATCCTCAACTCGATTCCATAAAACCTCCAAGCGCTTTTCATGTTGCTCGCTGCCACTTACGAGTGTCGCGGTGGTGTCTTCCATGCTGGAAATGCGGCCTTCTGCTTCGTCCAGTCTTACTTGTATAGTGTTCACCGCGCTTTTAAGGTCAGTAACCACTTCTTTTATTGAAGACACGTCCGTCGCTACCCCTTGTAAGGTGTAATTCATCTTACTTATTTCAGACAGTAAGTTATCCATCCTGGAATCGTGATCTGCCTGCTTGGATGACGGCGCTTCAGGTGTCGGCGAGGTCTGTCTAGTTGCCACGCGGCCCGGTGCTGTCGTCTTAAAATACTTCGACGTAGAGGTCGACATCTATGCTCTAAAACGTTGTTTCCGTTTACGATCTAAACTATATCGCCGATTTTTATCGAGACGTGGAGTAATAGTGTTCGGATTAATTAAATAAATTGGTGGGTTTACGGAGCTACCAAACTATGCTGCCATAGTCCTCGGCTGTCCCACGTGACTCCGGCCTCTGAATTCTTAATCCGGGCCTGTCCGTATACCCCCTCCCGATCATTGAGATCTTATGATCTCAACTTACTCACTTTGCCCAGAACACGCCTTAAAAAACGAGGTGATCGAGCGTTTGCTGTTGCTGGTCCTAAACTCTGGAACAGTCTACCAATTAACATTAGACTTTGCCCCTCCATTTCTGTGTTTAAGTCTGTTTTAAAGACCTATCTATTTTCTCTCGCTTTTAATACTCCTTGATTGCTGTTTTATTGCCTTTATTTGTTGAATGTTTCTTTTATATTCTGCTTCTCTGTCTTTAGTACTCCTATGTACAGCACTTTGGTCAACCTTGGTTGTTTTAAAATGTGCTTTATAAATAAATATTGTATTGTATTGTATTAGTTAGGTTCAAAAGGAGTGAAAAAGTGAAAGAAAGAGTAAAGAAAAGAGTGAGGATGTGAAATGAAAGAAAGAGAAAGAAAAAATAAGAAAAAAAGAAAAGATAAGAAAGGAAAAAAAAAAGAAAGATGGATGGATGGACAAATGGATAGACGGATATAAGGATTGATGGGAAACACCTCCCTACCTAGGCATGTCCCACCAGGCAGTGGCGGTCCTGTATCAACAAGTACAAGTGTTTTGCTGCGGGTGACAGTAGGGTGAACGAGGTTCTGCCGCTGGCTGTGCTGCACACACTCTGGATGAGGGAACACAACCGGCTGGCAGAACGCCTGGCACAGATCAACAACAGATCACAGATCCCCCCCCCCCCCCCCCCCCCCCCCCCCCCCCCCCCCTTAATTTGGACGCGTATTTTTGTTTCAAAACGTCACGGAGAAGTGATATCAGCCATTGGCGGCAAACTGTGGAGACTGGAGCCTCTTTCGCGCGCTCCCGGTGTCGTGCGCACACGCTCTCTCGGTCTGTTTTCGTGAGCTCTCTCTGTCAGTGACGGTGCTGCGCGCATCAGTTCTCCGCATTCCTCAGACGTTAACCCCCAAATTGACACGGTGAAATAAAAAGATTCAACTTCAGTCATGTTCATGTTGTGAAACACTATCAAAATGTCCAATTAATATTTAACTCGTTTAGTTTTGCCTTCAGTCATTGATGTCAGTAGTGACATAAAGCACGAGTCTTCAAACATGATTTTTACAGTCTATGATTACAACACGTTTTTAAACATAATAGTTTAACTAATTTCTAATAACTACTTTTTTATCTTTCCCATGGTGACAGTTCGTGCATAATATTTGACTAGTTATTTTGCTAGATGGTTGTATTCAGATTAAAGTGTTATTTAAAGACTTAACTAGGTTATGTTCACTAGCAAAGTTAGAATAATTAGTCAAGTTATTGTAGAACTGATTTGTTGTGTAGACAATCAAAAATATAGTAAATAATTCTTAAGAAGGCTAATAATACTGACCTTAACATTGTATTTTTAAAAATTAAAAACTGCTTTTATTTAAGAAATAAGACTTATTAGGACTCCAGAAGAATTATTTTTGTTTTATAGGAAATACTGTGAAAATTTCCTTGGTTTGTTAAAGTTCACTTGGAAAACATTATTCTAAATTAATGGGAGGACAAAAAAAAATTACTTCATCTGTATCTGTTAAAGTTTACAGGTGTAAAAATGTGTCTTGATGTACTTGAATGTAAGAAATGTGTTATCCACTACAATAGAAAGCTACTTGTCAAATAAATGAACAAGGAAGATTATTTTGAGTATGGACTGCACGGTGGAACAGTGGGTAGCATGTTCGCCTCACAGCAAGAAGGTCGCTGGTTCGAGCCTCGGCTGGGTCAGTTGGTGTTTCTGTGTGGAGTTTGCATGTTCTCCCCGTGTTGGCGTGGGTTTCCTCCGGGTGCTCTGGTTTCCCCCACAAGTCCAAAAACGTGGTATAAGTGAATTAGGTAGGCTAAATTGTAGTGTATGTGTGTGAATGAGTGTGTATGGATGTTTCCCAGTGATGGGTTGCAGCTGGAAGGGCATCCGCTGTGTAAAACATATGCTGAATAAGTTGGCGGTTCATTCCGCTGTGGCGACCTCGGATTAATAAAGGGCCGAAAATTATTTTGTAAGCCGAAAATTATTTTGAGTTTGTTATTTAATTAGCTTGTTTATGAAGACTGCAGTGATGCATAAAAAAACATTGAATAATTGTTTAAGTAGTTTGTGATGTATGTTAAAGTGTGCCCCCTAAAAGTACAAGTGGCCCCTGCCCGGCTCCCCCAGTTACTCTGGTCTAGAACCGCCACTGCCACCGGGAGGAGGCCTCGGGGAAGACCCAGGACACGCTGGAGGGACTATGTCTCTCGGCTGGCCTGGGAACACCTCGGGATCCCCCCGGAGGAGCTGGAGGAAGTGTCTGGGGAGAGGGAAGTCTGGGGTTCTCTCCTGCTGCCCCCGCGACCCGGCCCCAGAAAAGCAGTAGAAAATGAATGAATGAATGAATGAAGGATTGATGGATATGAGGATTGATGAATGGATAGATGGATAGAAGAATGGATGCAAGGATGGAAGGAAGTAGGAAGAAAGGAAGGAAGGATGGATAGATGATGGATGGAAGATTGGATGCAAGGAAGAAAGGAAGGATGATGAAAGTAGGGAGAAGGGAAGGATGGATGGATGAGTGGGTGGATATAAGGATTGGTGAATGGATAGATTGATGATGGATGGAAGAATGGAAAGAAGGAAGAAAGGATGGGTGGATGGAAGGAAGAAAGGAGAGATGGATGGATGGTTTGATATATGGATTGATGGATGGACGAAACAATGGATGCAAGGAAGAAAAGATGGATGGATGAACGGATGGATGGACAAATAGAAGGATTGATGGATATGAGGATTGATGAATGGATAAATGGATGGAAGGAAGGAAGGAGGGATGGAGGGAAGTAGGAAGGAAGGAAGGATGAATGGATGATATAAGGATTGATAGATGGATAGATGGATGATGGATGGAGAAATGGATGCAATGAAGGAAGGATGAACGGATGGATGAAAAACGAAGGAAAAAAGGAAGGAGTGAAGAAAGAAAGGAGTG